>CAUHTR010002908.1:0-30270 GCA_959609185.1 Schmidtea polychroa
TATTAAACATTTGTGATTTTATTGTTTTAGTTACAGTGATTTTCTTAATTTATGACTCCTTCATTATTCTCAAATAAAATTGTCTTTAAAAACTTTGCCTCTTAGTTTCTCATTTAAGTTAGACATTGAGGTTTAGTACGCTTTTATAGGGGCTCAGTACCTATTATATGTTAATAAAAGATTGAGTTCGGAGACGCCTACAGGCGGTAGCGAAATAGCGCATGTCAGAAGTCATTTGATTATGGTTCTCATTTCAGTGTACAAGTTATTCGAGGGTCTCTGGAAAGATAGAGAACAGGCCCAACAACAGGTCGAAAGACTTCAAACCAGCCTCACCAAGTTTAAAGAACGATGCCGGAAATGGAGCAGACTTGGTTTCGTCCCGAAGTGGTGCACAAACACCTGAAACAAATTGAACAGTTACAACTCCAAAGCGCTCAGGATAAGACCGAAATACGTGCCCTGAAATTACAGATGCGGGCCATGGAAACACGACTAAACCAGAAAACAATAGACGAACACGTCACGGCAGCCATCTGACCAATGACTACGGAACTGGCCGAAATCCACTCAGCCAAACCCACTAAGGCCAAACGCAAGCGGCTAGGCCAAGATGGCCGAGAGCGGTTAAAAGACTGCGGCTGGCCGAACAAGGACTCGAACCAGGATCGTCGAAACTGAAACCGCCTTGTGGACAATGAACAAACAATATGATTAGTTTATAAATAAAATTGTAATGTTTTGATACTAAATTGATGCATGTCAGTTGATGAGGTTGAATGACATGTATACATAACATAATAATAACATAATAATAATTGTCTTCAAAATAAATGAGATAACCTTCAAATAATGTTATTGTATTATTTCTTGGATTCATATTTGATTTATGTAGTGGTTGGATAACAAATCTATTCGGTTCATTTATTGTCAGGATCTATTATATTATTTAGGGAATTATAAGCATATGGAAATCTTTGAAAATACGGAACCATTCAACATCTTGGCTCATTTGGAGAGATTTCAGGAATTTACATGTTCATGAATTCCACTGCAAGATTCTACACTTCTTGGCTTAATTACTTCTGAAACAGAATTACTTTGCTGGAACCAAATTCGACTGTGCATTTCCCATATGAAATTGTGGTGATTGTGAATGGGGAATGGAGGTCTAAGGAATGTTGGTCTATGAGATATAGATGAAATATGCGGATATGATACCAAATCAATCTGGTTCTGAGTCTCTTGATGGCTTCAGCTTGTCGTTCTTCTTCGTCATGGTCGCTCTGTTGGGACATTTCTAAATTCCTAAAATTCGGGACGATTAGTCACAAATTAAAACCTATTGCATAATGTCATTCGTTTATATCTAACCCAAAATACGCATATATATTAATAACCAAGACCAAAACTGTAAGGAGCCGCAAGAAATGCGGTGTAATTACCATAGGGTAACCTAGATTAATTCCGGTGGGTAAAATTAGAATTCAAACACACAACCATTATAGTTTAACTGGACACAAGGGTAGCCATTATGGACTTGGTTATTCATCATGGGCATTTTTAGTCCTCACAGTATGCAGATGTAATTTACACTTGCATCCTCAAAATTAATTTAGAGGCTGATCATTTTTTTAATCATTACTCCTGTTGGGTTTTATGATATCAAAATCAACCGTTGGTTACTCTAACTCCACGTGTTCCAAAATCAATAAACACAAACTCCCAACGTATATTTGTTTTATAACAATTCACAACTCTCAACAATTAATCACACTGTTGGTTAATCACAATTCTAACACAATTTCAGATCGAACTCCGCTCTGGAAGGTCTCGGCCTTGTACGATTTATAAAATAAGTTTCACCTTTTGTTTGATTCCGCTCTCTGATCCGAACTCTTTTAATATTCCTTTCTGACTCCTAAATTCCTCTTATAATTCCTTTTTCCTTTTATTTTATTCCTCGAACTCCTATCATCTGTTTCTTCGTATCCCTACCTAAGGCTATTGCCGATTATGTGAATTTTGAGTTTCCTTATATACTCCCATAATCGTTGTAATTGCCACATTTTTGACCTAATTGGTTTTGACTTCTTTAGTTATCATTCCCTAATTGTCTATTTCTGTTGACCCTCTTCGTATTTCCTCTTCTTTTGTTTACCCTCGTTTATCCGTTATTTCGATAACTTTTCACTTTATTCCACTTCCTCAGGTTTGCGCATTTTTCCATTTTATGTCTGATTGTACCCTTTTATAGTTCTGTTTTTATCATATATTTCTTTACCATTACTTCTCTGCTTGACCGCCATTCAATTTCGGTTTTCTTTTTAATCTGAACTATATAATTTAATAATTTATTTTCAAACCTCAACACTCCAATCATATAACATTTATTCCCCAGAAATTCTTAACCAAATATATATTTTAAGATGTCCAAATCTATAGCCAATAAAAGTACAATAAATTTAACATTTTTGAGAAGTAACCCCAATATTATTCCTATCATTTAAAAGTAAGATAATCCAAAGTAACAAAATTAACTCATTACCTATTCATTCCCAATTCCCACAATCTTATAGTAGAACTAAGCTCGAAAGGACAACCATTGTGGATAAATTCATATTTTCTTTTATGGACGCTTTAAATTATAATAGTAGGCCAACGTAAATTCTAATTGCATTATCAACCTTCTTTGGAGTTAGAACTTCGTATGAATTCTTAAATTTTTGTTTTTTGCGACGGAGTATCGTTGTTTAGTTAATTGATTTATTTAAATTTGTTTATATTATTTATTTTGGTTAATTTCAAAAATAACTTAACCTATTTTTATTCGCTTCGTATCTTAATTTCTTTAAAAACTGCTGAGATCAATCAAGCTGACGGTGGGAACTGCTGAAATCAAGTTCCTCACTTCTTCCTCAGCTAGGATTGCTCGATGTAGATTCTTCATCGTTTGGGATTTTATTCCAACTATATTTCAACATCACTCCATTTCAGATAAATAATAAATTTCTATATAGCAAATCCAGATCACTGGTTAAAGTTTTTATCCTCTGTTTCCAAGTAGGAAGTTTAACCTTAACATTAAAACTCTAAATGATGATTTGCCTTTCTATTTAATTTAAATTTGTATTTATCCTGCATTTATCAAAAGAACTGAGAAAAGTCCATGGAAACATGAATCCCGATGATGACACGGGAAGAGCTGTTACTCCATTCTTATACTGGCTTCCAGTCTCAGACGGCGACCCTGCTAATAAAACGATACTTTGATTATTACAGAAGATATTTAATTCTGTTTTAGAACTTATCCTTCTGCTGGGGTAGTGCTTGATTGACCCTAACTAATTTACGCACCTGTCCAGGAGATGAGTGTCCATTCATTTATATTAAGTGTGCTCACGTCAATCCGGAGCAAGACCCCGCACAACTTATACTCCAACATAGCACCCGTGGATGGCTCCACGTTGGAACTGTGCTATGCCGGCGAGACTCCAGTAAGCAGGTGAGCCCCTACCTTAGGACTACTCCTTACTGAGGCCTCGACTTCCCCCTTCTGACTGCCGATGGAAGGACTTACGTCTAATTACCTCATCCAACTTCACTTTCTCCGACCCCGAATTAGCTACAAATTGACTATTACTTTGTGAATTTCAAAATTTGCTCTCTCGGTGTATAAAAGCTACTCCGAACCTTTTACAAAGATTAGTTAAACAAAACAACAACCAAGTATAACCAAAATCGATTTATTCCACCCTCATAATACATTATACAATTAAACACTACGTGACATATACAAGATAGTAGAAAAACGAGTCAAAGGAAAAGAGTAAGTCAAGATGGTTCAAATTTTCAATTATCACTCTGCACGACTGCTCTATGTTGAGAATGTTCATTTCTCCCATTCGGTTTCCGCCAACAATATATCCAGATCAAAAAACTCGGAGGCATTCTCCTCCCAAGTCACACCAGCAGCGGAAATGATTCGCCCCGGGATCCCCGCGGTTAAATCGATCGTCACTGGGGAGTCATTTGAGTTACTCGGGCGATTAGAAGATGGTTTACTTTGTTTGGCGACTGCCCGTTCACGTTGTCGCTTTTTGCGTTCTGCTCTGGACAATTGTCGACGCTTGGCCTTTGGAACGATTGGTACATTTGATGGTGCAATAGAGGAAGACGCGGTCGATGACAACCCTTTCTGGGCTCCAATGGGAGACACTACGGTTGGCCTGGGAGAGAGATCGGCTTCTACGCATTCCCGGCAGGGCTTCTTAGCTAAAGACTGGTGATTTGAATGAAGGGTCATGGTGGACGGGGAAGATGTTGTCCGCTTCGTTGATGGGGATGCTAACTATTTTCCGAGTTGTTGCCGCCTGCACGTAGACTTTATGTAGAGCTTCTGATTGCTCTTTGATTAAACTGCGTTGAGCTCTACTCTCACTTATTAAGGCATCGCGACAGTGCTCGCTCCGGTACAATTTCTTTTGCACCTCCTTCATTTGTACGGGGCTAAACCATGTACCTTCCAGATGGTCGATCGCCCTCTTATATCGACCGATCTGGGCCTGTAAATCTCTGATTATAGTATTTTTATCTGAGCAGGAGAAGCAGGGTTTGATGGACGATTTCGTGCTTGGTAACATTTTGGATAGCTAGAATGAAGAAAAAAAATAATAATAGAGATAAGACGAAAATTGACTAGCTCTACTAAATTCATCAGAGTAGCATAATTATTTGTTAAGGCTCATAAATTCCATACACTACCTTTATGGGTTTAAATAACCATTAGAAGAGGGAAAATAGAATGACTGTCCGCGAATTTCTTATTTATCGATATTACATCCGTAAATAACTCATGTATTCGAGTGTTAATAAATTAATTTCCTCTCCCTTTCGTTTGCGACTATGATAATTGTATTATTGGTTTAGGAAACTTATAAAGGTATGAGCGTAGTCCCGATGTGCCTTTATTATATGCGGAATAATTCGGACAGGTAAATATGAAGATCTTATGAATTAATTGGAAAGTTTTTAGTCCTTTCTTAATTAGGATATTCAAATTTAATTTAATTCTAAATATTCTCGATTACTAAAATGAAAGCCTAATGCACATTGCCCGTCTGATCAGTTGCGCTACCGATAATTTAGACCGGTCTCATAGTCATTCTTACTGTGTGTTACGTATGATGCAAACCATCTGTGGTATTTCAGATTTGTCAGAAAAGTTGGATTTACCAGGTGTGTGTAATGGGACTAGATTTTCTCGCTATCAATGATTAACTGTGACTTCATCGCTACCGTACGGGTCGAGTGAGTGTCACATCGACTAAACCATATGTGAATATTTGCTAGAGTAAATTTATGCATGCGTTTCTATCTGCAGGTGATTACCTAATCTCGATCACAGTATACATGCGGCCAGACTATACTTTCTCACTGTGCGTGTCCACATGCTATCTTTGTCACAGAGCCTGGTTTACATTGACTTTTGGATTTTAATCTGTCAGCTTCGATGTGAATCTACTGTTCAGTTCCCACGAAAACTTTGGAAATTTTTATGAAACTACTTCTCTCGTTTCACATTGGACATCTCATTCAGTGGATATCTTTATTAACTCACTCAAGAAAACCTCCTCTTGGCGACGCCTATCAACGGTAATTTCTCAAAATGCTTGTGGTGTTCCTACTATCGGTAATCCAGAATTATATTATTTAATGAAAATAAAGAACTTTTTATGAAATTTCCTCTTTTTAATTAATCGTTTTGGTAAATTCTATTTAAATGTTCACTGTGTTATGGGCCAGAGGGTCTTTTACTGAATGGACTTCAGACTACGGCTATCGAGGATTCCAGGATTAAGGCGCTTTTGATAAAACAATAAAATACTCTTCAAAATATCCGTTTATTATACACAGGTATTCAGCAATTTTTCTATCTCTATACTTCCTATATGGTTGTCTAACATCAGAGTGAAGGTATTAGCATTTAGGTTCTTTTGTTCAAGATGAAAATTAACATGAATTTCTGACGGAAGGTGAATTACAGCGAGATACTAGAGTGTCGTTGAAGCGGAACAGACGATCCTAGACTAATTCGTGATGTTAGATGAAAATTTCAAAGTATAGTACTTAAGGAAAATGAGATTCTCATAGTTGGAAGAGTTGGCAGCCACCTCAGTCATTGTCCCATTAGGATTGCTCTCATTTTCAACCCGAAATGTGTCCTACTTCACCATCAACTAACTCTTACAGCATTTTAATTCCTTCAGCGACGGACCCGTGAGGAAGCCCCCACATTCCGGCCCACGTCAGCTGCGTGATTGAAGAGATCCATACCCACCGGCTGAGCTCCCGAGGGCTCCTCACACCATGGTATGGTTCTCCTCAACGCATCGTTTCTCAAATATAATTTTATTCTAATCCGAAAAAAATCGAATGTAAAATATATCATGAATATTTATCTATCATAAATTCTTTAAATTTCATCGCTAAAAATGCATTATCATTAAAACATGAGATCAAATGGAGAAAATTTATAAATATTTATTAAATTGCCATAATAAACATTATCATTAACTTCGAAAAGAACATTTACGTAAATTCATAATAACAACACATTCTTACTTATTGATTATCAATCGGTGATCTTGAAGAACTGAGTCGAAAGCTATCAAATCGGTTATCGTGCTAGATTAGGAATACAATTGTCCTTGATATTCGTCTATGCTGAGTGTCCGATGATTGTCTGAATAGTTGAGTATTGACCTCTGTAATAGGGTTTGTTTAACATTAACTTATAACTTAACACTATTTCTTACCTGTAATTGGGTTTGTTTAACATTAACTATAGTGAGTTTGCTATTTACTTATATATGCCTTTTCAGTTTATGCGGACCAATCAAAATCGAGTACCGCTTTAATTTTTAAATTAATTTGTTTTTTCCTATTTCTTTGGTTATTTCCTTATTTTTCTTATACCTTTTATTTAATTCTTAAATTTTTCCTTATTTGTTACATTTTTCGTCATTTTATTTCCTATCTTATTACCTTATTTTAATTTTCTCATTTTTTATTTTTTTTGTTTTAATCTTAATGTCTTACGTTATTGTTTCTTTTATCTCTTGATTTATTTATTGTAAAAATTTGTTGTCTTATTTTATTTATTCACGTCTCATCTGTCTTAATTTCCGGCGATTATGCTTTCGACTCAGCCCAACACTTCTCAGTTTATAGTCATAGAAAATATCAATTCAATTACTTTATCATTTCCCTTTTACAGCCATAAGAAAAATAACCACTCGAGTATTTTATCATTTTCCATTCACAGCTATATGAAAAGCATCATTGTGATTATTTTATTGTTTCAATTCATGGTTATAAAAATATCAATTTAATAAATCTTTTTTATTTATAGATAAATGAGAAATCTCAATTTGGTTATTTTACCATTGATTACATTATTACATGAAAAATCACAATTTTGAAGTTGTTAGGTATAATTGTACCGGGAATTGACAGAGCGTGGTCAAACAGATGGGTGCTGGTTATCAATTTGGACGATACACCTAATTCCGAAAGTTAAAAGTTTCTATAATCTAAAAAAAATCGATAAAATTATAATATAGGAACACACAAACTTACCTGTTTGCAAAAATTTAATGTTCCGAAAGTTAAAAGTTTTATTATAGGAATTGAAAAAGTGACAGAAAAATAATTTTACATACCAACACGGCACACATAATATAAAATGCACGCAAATTTATTATAGCTTTTTTTATTCCGAAAGTTAAAAGTAATTAACATATTGTTAACATATCATTATTTTTAATATATTAAAATTCATGGCGGAAAAAAATTTACTTTCATTTATGATTTTTATACAAAATATTTTAATTCCAAGAATATTCCACTCCTGGTAATAATTAATAATCTAACTTCCATGTTCTCTACAGTTTGATTTTTCACAAGTGAGAATTCAGTTAAAAAAAATGGTTGTTTAATAACCTAAGTTATTTATTATTTATCTAAATTGTTATTTATGTAATTTATTGTTTGTAAGGTATTTTGTGTTGGATTATCTGTTTTTGGTCCTCTCTCAATGGACATATGATGTGCTGCTGAATAAATCAGCTCAGTCAGTGTCGGATAAGCTGCTGGAACTCCCCATGAGTTCCCACCTTATCCCCACTTAAGCTCGGTTGTTATACTCAGCCTAATCGTCGGCCAAATGGGCCTCCAGGTAGGTTTAGTGATTTATATAAACTTCAACTGTAATAAACTATTTTCATTTTTAATTAAAGTATATATATATATATATATATATAATAAATAAACGTATAATCTAACAATATAATATTCATTTTCAATTAAGTTACATATATACAATAAATGAACATATAATTTAACCATATATTTATGTTAATATAGCTTTACGAAGTTGGTATGGAATGAAAAATTTCCTAGAACTAAGGAGTAACATATTTCGATTTTATGGGGTACAAGGCTCTCGAACCCCTAAACCATCCGGGTATGGAACTTCAAAGGTCTAATTCAACAATAAATTTCAATATACTTGCCTATACTTTATTTTACTAATATTAATACTATTTGGATGGTGATATTATAAATTATATTTTCATGACTTTAAATATCTATATTTATCTTACATTAGTAATTTTAACATCGGTTTCGATCATCATAGAGCTCGAAGGGGTTAGTTATGGAAAAGTTTCAACTATAATGTTAAAGTAATATAAGCTAAGTAGAGATAAAAACCTAACCTAGTCGAGTGTATTTAGATAATGGTTGGTGGTTATTTGATAAATAAAGAAAATTTACAAATTTCGTTTTCGTAGGATGTTCTAATTTTATATTTTCAGGCGAAACTGAGCACTATATGATTTTGGAGGGTTAGTTACAAATTCTATTTTGACTCGCTTATACGTATTTTACTGATTTATATTAAGACGTTTAGTATGAAAATTATAAATTATGAATTAGCTATTAAAGTTTAAACATAATTTTTAACAGTATTATATCGATTAAAATTATGAAAATAATATTTAGTTGGTATACTCATATAATGAGAATTTCGATTTATAATCTCTGAATTGCCGATGTGTATCGAATGTTTTGAAGAGAATCATTACTATTAATTTAAATACTGTAAAATTCGAGAGGTTTTTATTTACTATAATATTTAACAGATTATTTAGGACATTCGTAAAGTATGATTTTCGCATTCGATATACACAGAGACAGTTTTAGCCATTCGTATGATTTAACTATCCTACAACTTTGTGGTCAGTTTACGTCTGGAGCTTTACTCCGTTTATTGGCTTTAATGTAATGTAATGAGTGGATTTTGAGTGTAGATTTTAATATGTCGGTTATTAGTGTGATAAAAGTCGATTACGGAAAATTGCTTGTTTTCGTGGCCACACTGTGTCCACTACTGCAAGCCCTAATGTTGTGTAAGTCG
Source organism: Schmidtea polychroa (assembly GCA_959609185.1). Taxonomy (NCBI): domain Eukaryota; kingdom Metazoa; phylum Platyhelminthes; order Tricladida; family Dugesiidae; genus Schmidtea; species Schmidtea polychroa. Next base: position 9,482 of record CAUHTR010002908.1, read on the forward strand.
ACAATATACTATCGACATATAATACTACGATAATACTTAGTCAAACGAAGGGAATTTATCGACTTAACTTCCATGGCAGTACCATGAAGTGGTGCGACCTCCGATGACAAACAAAAAAAAATTTATAATATGGATAAATGCGTGCCAGACAGTGGCCTGCAATCATTGTGGGTTGTGTGTCCCATCAATGTTAAATTAAGCATTTGGATGCAGAACTGATCAAAGTCGCAGATTTACATAAATACGGTTTTGATCACTACCTACATACCCATCAAATGAAAAGAACATGAAATTCAATATTAATTATTATGATAATGCAAGTTATAATAATCTATATGAATACAATAAAAATACTTCTTACTGTTCGTTTCCTATATATAAAATAGCTGCAAAAAGTTTTTGGCATATAAGTTTAGATTTGTGACGAAAACGTGGCGGTATATATACCTATTTTTGTGTGTGCAAGTACGTGTGTATGCATTGCTGCAGTAAAACAAACTCGAATTCTTTTTAATTCTAGAATTTTATATTTTTGATGATTTTAATGGCAATTTTAGTGCCATAATTTTTATTTTTAAATTTTAAATTATTTTTTGTTAAATTTGCCTCCATGATGGATTTGGGCATTTCCAGAACATTCCATCTTAAATTAAAGTTAATTTTTATTTTAGAATTGTTTTTTCTGAATTCTTTTCTTGAATTTTTATTTTTTGGTTTAAATTATTTATTTTTGTATCATTGTATTGAATGGCTTCTATGATGGATTTCGCCATTTTTATGAATTGTTCTGGGTTTTTGTCTAGAATTTAGATTTTTCTACGGTTTTTGACTTTGTTCGAGTTTGTAATATTTTGTTTAAGTCAATTTTCGTGTAATACTTCTTGCATTGTTTGATTTTATTTCTTAATTTTGAATGTTTTTATTTTCTGTTATCTGTTATTTTCCTCTTAATTATTATTATTTATTTAATGTTATATATTTTCTATTTACGTAAACTTACTGCTAGGTGTGCATGTTATGTACCACCACATTTTGTCACATTTACAAGATTTGGGTCTAGAATTCAGTTTTAGCCCAACAGAATTCTCATCCGTTAGAACATTAATATCTGTTTGCAAATCACTAAATAATTCTATAAATTTTATTTAATAAATTATACACTCAAAACTTATCTTTTCTTTTGTTTCTTATTTAAACAAATTTCAATTTTTCTTTTAAAATATTTTGCGATAAAAAATCTTTTAAAATTTTAAAAAAATAATTTCTAAAACTTTTAGAATCTTCCTTCTTTCTCATACATGCAATGTATCGGCACATTCCAGTCACGAATTCAGTTTTTGGGTCCAGAAATCAGTTCTAGCCCAATATTAGTACGGAGAGTTGCAGAAGATCACAATATTGAAATAAAATATTCAAGTCCATATCATCATTCAGCAAATGGACAGATTGAGAGACAGTTCCAAACTATTAGAGATGCAATACAGATAACACTTCAGGACAAAAGGCATAAATTATGGGTTGAAATTTTTCCTGAGATGTAATTTATGATGAATTCAACGTACCAAAAACAATCAAGAAAACTCCAGCTGAAATGGTGTTTGGAAAAAAGATTTATGGTAAATGGTTTTCAGAAACACCGATAGATAAGAATCAGCCAAATAACAAATCACGAATTTCAATTGGAGGTTATGTTTTGGTTAAAATGGATATTCGCAATAAAAATAAAAATAAATATATGGGGCCAGGGGATATAATTAAGAAGCTGTATGAGCTGAATTAAGAAATAAAAATGGAAGTACTTTAATTAGAAACATTGAGCGGCTGAAAGTTTTTATACAAAGGGGATGCGATATATTCTAAAAAATAAGATAAATTATTACTTTATGTTGTCTTTATGTTGAAATCCTTACTTATGCATTAATTATTTTTATAGAAACTGTTCAAACAAATTATGATGTGATTTGTTTAAATACTATTGTGATTGAATAATAAAACGTTGTATTCAAAAATCTTGATTTTAAATGGATCCAATTAATACTAGAAGTTCTGTGACCAATAGCCATATCCATCATGGATGTGAATTTAATTAAAATTAAATAAAATATATTATTATTATCTCTAACCCACCAATACCAAAAATCTTTCCTAGTTTTATCTTTAAGAAATAATTCACTAAATAAACGAGAAACGTTTTGCTCATTGACTTAGTTATATTTAAAATTTTTTTATATAATAGTGGTCGGCTAGAAATCGCTCCATGATCGACTAATAGATCGCAGTCACTGATCTAAAACATAAACATAAAATAAAGTAAAAAATAATTATTAAAAAGTACTCAAAATTCAATCATAATAATACTGTTAAAAAGCATACATATATTTTCTGTTTTTGTGATCAAATTTTTCCGATCTTCATAACCTAAATGCATAAACATATGCACACAAACAGCCTCTTCAATTCGAGAAATTTCAATTTTTCTATAATCTGCGAGATCTTTACAAGCTTGTTCTTTCCATTTCCGCATGGCCCGACGTGAACAGTGGATTTCAAGATCAGGGATCTACAATGGGTGAAAATAGGTTCGAATTTGCCAAAACTATTTGATCGCTGATTTTGTTCGAGTCATTTAGCAATTTATTGTATATTTTGAGTGAATTAGTTATCCACATCGGTCCGGTTTGGAAAAGCACGGACGATTTGTCAGCAACTTCAATTTTATTTATGATAAATCGGAAAAATCTATGCTCAGCAACGCAAGCCATCAAACTGTTCATTGCTAGATAGTAATGTCGCCATAAAATTTGGCTTTGCACTTCAACTTCGGTACTTAAAATACAAGAATCATTCACCATGACGGTGTTGAACGGCCTTTGACAACGAGTATCCAAATCCATATAAATTCCTCCGAATTTAAACAATAAAAAATATCTGTTGATATCGGATAATTTGAGGGCCTCAAGCGATTTATTGCGGTACGATTCATAAATGGAAATGTACTGGGGGAAATATATTTTGATAATTTCATAAACCGAATCGTCTGACCACAGAATGAATTTTATTTGCTTGTTAATTTTCAAACAGTCCTTGACAAGAGGAAGGTATTGGGATGGCACTATGTGGGATTTATAGACATAATGGATAATTTTCGGTATTCCATTGGGAAATATATTTCCCTTTCCATATATAAGGAGATTTTCTGGAGACTCAATGTTACATATGCGATATTTATTTGTACTCCAATCATCCACTGGTGAAAAATTATAAAATAAATATATAACGATAAACATTCCAAAATAAAAGGTAAATAAAGTCTAAAAGAAATCAAATATAAATTCTTATAAACATTTTATCATACTTGATAGAATTTCATTTTCTTAAAATAGTTTCGACAAACTATTCAATGTATATTTTATACACATTTTCCGTCATTGTACATGTTGGAATTTACTGAAATAATATGCTAAAATTATGACTGGATATTTTGAGATGAATCCATCCAATATTTTCTTAGTTTAATGTCAATTATTATAGTCAATAATAATGAAATATATATTTTGCTTAAATTCGGCGAAAAACGTACGTTCATTTATCCGTCTTATCTACGTTTGAATTACGAAATTACCCTTCAAATTGTAATCGAATGAGGTCTTATTGAACCCAAAATNATTTACGTTCTAGTAAAGTATTATAAGTTTTTTTCTAATTCGTTTTGTATTTAAATAGAATAAATAGAATAACTACAGGTAACAATTGAAAATAGTTTTTCTGGTAGACCACCAGATTTAATTTAGTTAAAAGTCGCCCGCAAGACTTGAAAGTTTTGCCACCCCTGCTATACAAATTATAAGTCCTTACTTTGATACAATAATTTTGTTTCTTCGTGAAATCAAATTACAAATTTGGCATTAAGACTGTAAAATGACTAAAATGATTCGGTATATATACCCTATTTTTGGTGTGCGAGTTTGTGTGCATGTATTAGTGCAGTAAAACAAATTTGAATTATTTTTATTCTGGAACATTCGATTTTTTATTTTTATCAATTCTGACGGCGATTTTTTCGTAATAATATTTGTTTTTATTTTCAAAATTTTATATTTTAATTATTTTTTATTAAATTTGTCACCATGATGTATTTGAGCATTTTCAGAACATTCCATGTTGAATTTAATCTATTTCTACTCTCAATAATTTAATCAACTCTTAATAAGTTTCCCATATTGAGTTTTAATTTCTTTTAATTCTTCTCTCAAACTGTTTATCTCATCATTAGCTGATATCAATTCAGCACTATTAATCTGCTTTATCTCATGCTTATTTTAAATCTCACTATGTTGGGTGATTCACTTCGGGCATTATTGCATACTTTTGTTAGGTGGCCACATTTCTTTTTTTATTTTATTTTATGCCATCTGCGTACGCTTGGCGACAACCATGTTGGTAATGTACACAGTGACTGAATATCAATGAGCAGGTGAGCTCTACTAACAGAACTACTCCTCACTGCATTTTCATTTTCGGTTCCTAGACTGCCGATAGAAGGTCTTACGTCACTTTTTATTATCTATCCATTTCTTTAGATAATTGTCCCTGTATTTAATTAGTTATAGTATATATATATATATATATATATATATATATATATATATATATATATATATATATATATATATATATATATATATATATATATATATATATATATATATTGTATTATTGTATGTTATTCGATGTTACTTTCGAAATTTTACGCAGGGATCTGCCCTTATTTTCCCGGTTCATATATGTTGTCCTGGATTTTCTATAATAATTGATGTTATTCAAAATATTTGAACAAGGATCCGCCTTTATTTACAATTTTGACCTATATGGAATCTTATTACTACCTTTCCGAGACAGTCTTTTTGCCTAACTACGATACAAATAGTCGCTGAATTTTAAATTTTTCCTACCGCACACTAATACGGGAGTGTATTTGCGGAGTCATACGTGGGGTGTTCCCCGCCCGATCGACTTTCCAGGTTTTCTACCCTACCGGTTGCTACATCTTCCCTTGGCTGAAAGCTCAACCTGTCAGGAAAGACTTCGAAACCGTGTTCTTTATTTCTCTCTGCCGACCATAGTTGTTAGTTCACTGTCTCATATTGTGGTACATAGGCCGTCCGATACAATACCAGCGTCCTAGTAAATCGATTGCCTCGAGGTTCTCTGTCATTCGGTGAATTGACTTCCGATCACTGTCTCATATTGTGGTACATGGGCCGTCCGATACGCCATCAGTCATACAGAACCAAATTCTTCAAATGATATTTTTCGCTCCTCATTTGGTAAGCTTCGGAAACCGTCCGAGAACCTGAAAGACCCTCGTGCCTTCCTCCATCTGCCAATGGGCCATTACATTTGGGGCTGTCTCATAATAATATGGTAAAATGTTAAAGAAATTACATAAATAAAAAGAACAAAACAATTAAATCGAGAATTAAAATTTATTTAACTTAAAAGTTAATTTACACAAAACAAACTTACTACAACTGCATAACATTCATAAGAACCAAAACTGAGAGTGGGTTAACAAAACGTGCCGTAAAAATGAATTTCCAGTTGATATTTATACTGATTTTAGTTGTCCGCCTACGCATTTCCTGCCACTATAACCAATCGGAATGCGTCTGATTTTGATTTACTGTACACACATACACGAGTGCATGCATTTCACATTTAATTGATTGTTTTAAACAATCGAATTATTTAATAATTTTATTTATTCATATTTTTGTTTCATTTTATTATCTCTATAAATTTTAATTTTAATTAATTAATTTTGTTGGGCGCGTGGGGTCAAAACAAATTTTGTAGATTCTAGACCACCAGAGTTACTAGCCTAGACGACAACGAAATAACAAGGTCAAACTCTCCAAACACACCACATGATTGTTGCTTCACGATAATGCACCCGTGATGATGCTTCACGTTGGTATTGTGCAATGCTGACGGAAGATAGGAGACAGGTGAGCACCTGCGTTAGCACTACTCTCTCCTAACTTTCCAATTCGGGTCCTGAAGGACTTACGTCTATAATGCATCCCACGTAATCACAACTCAGATACTCCTAACTACTCATATGGTCCTATTAGGAGTGTCTATCATCAATCATTCTTCATCAATCCAGACAATGACAATCAACGCAGAAGGATTTATTAATTAGAACAAAGACCCATTGGTAAAACCTATCAAAACAAAATCAACGAAATGAGTTCAAACGATATTATAGCCATCGAAAGATTCGAAAAGGAGGAGAACTACATTGATTCGGCCCAGAATGAGGCAGCATCAACCCCGGGGAGGAGGTCATCTAACTCGAAGTCGGCAGTTATGGTTTCGTCCCATGGCAAATTCAATGAAGAGACGATACGAGCCCGTGGGGCCTTACAGACCTAAGCGACTGTTTGTGTGTTGGTTTCTGCCTGTCGCACCCACTTTCTACGCGTTCGTTGGGCTCGGGACAATTGGTGGCGTTTCGGCCGAGCGATGGCCGTTAGAACAATGTCATTTGAAATAGACTGCGAAGATGAGACTGCGGTGATACTCGTGCCCGTGATTATCACCTCTGGCGTAGCTCCAGTTGGTATGACGGAGATTGGATCGGCGCACACTTGATATGTATTGTCGAAGGTGGAAGGATTCCAGGCCAGGATCTCGAAATTAAAAGGGCGATGTCGGGAGCTCGGAAGTACCTGGTTCAGCCTTGCCAAAATGAAGAAATGGATGACGCATATTCAACAACTCCAATCGCAAGCAGTTCAGGATTAAACAGAAATCCGCGCCCTGAAGATTTAAGTGCGCGCTCTAGAGACCCAACTCAACTAGAGGGTCATCGACACGGCATTGACAGAACAAATACAACCGCTGCCAACTGAGCTGACCGAAATCTGTCCACCGGCTCGGACGAGTAAACCCAAGAGCAAAACGGATACCCGAGAAAAGCTAACGAGACTCAGACTAGTCGAGCAGAAACGGCTGGTGGACCAAGAATTGTTCTACATGTAAAACAATTTATAAATGTATGTACGAAAATAAAACATTTGATGAAATTGTGTAAATTTCTGGTATGTTTGATGTCGGATTGATGGGATGACGAAAGAGTGTTTGGGAAAACAATAGAGTCAAGGGACCAAATCGTACGTATATCTTCTATCGATAGTCCGTGAACCCAAGGAGTGCCCGACAATTATAGTGCAAATAGTGCCCTCACTGGAAACAGCACGAAAGGGTAAAATATATGATTACTTGTAACCCACAAATATGTAGCTGACAGAAATTTAGCTTATCGTGGTTTTTATGAGTTGTTCAATTATAATATCTTTAATTTTTTCTCAATTTTTGAATTTTGAGTTTTCGGATCTCATTACTTCAATCCGCATTTATAAGCCTACAACCGCTCCCTGGGAAGTAGAGGGATTTAAATTTAGACAGTTATGTGACATTTACCTATAGATATATACCAATTTTCAAGATTGCTAATCATGATCGTAGAATGTTTTGGAAATTACGAAACTTAATTCAGTCACCCCGTTATCAACGTTATTTTATCTATTTAGGAAACTGCGTAGGTTGGAAAGGTGTTTCTCATTATCTCTGGGCTTCCTCTAGCTGATCTTGTCAACATCACCTATCATTACGGGTCATTTACCTCACGTATTTCAACAATCAAAAATTAAGAATTGGATTATGTTAACATTAACTTGGATTATATATAATTTAGACTGGTACTATCAGCATTGGTTTTCACCACTATACGGTTGGGGAGGGGTCTTCTAACAAAAATTATTTATTATATTTTTTTGAATTGAATATATATATAATATTTAGAAATAATCGGCTACATTGAATGTCAATTAATTGTAAAACTATGATCGTTTTAAGTCTGGAGCTTTCCTCCTTTTTTTGAGTCCTAGTGTGAAAAGTAACGAAATGTGTTAGTTTATATACTCTATTTTTGGTGTGCAATTATGCATGCGTGCATTGATGTAGTAAAACAAATTCGAATTATTTTAATTCTAGAACATTCGATTTTTAATTTTTATCAATTTTGATGGCGATTTTTACGTAAGAATTTTAGTTTTTATTTTTGAATTATTTATTATTAAAGTTGCCTCCATGATGGATTTGGACATTTCCAGAACATTCCATGCTAAATTTAATCTATTTCTTATTTTTAAATTGTTTTTCGTGAATTCTTTTCTAAAATTTTGATATTTTAAACTAAAATATTTATTTTTAATAAATTTTATTGGGTCGATGGCAGCCATGATGGATTTCGCCATTTTTATGGATTGTTCTGGATTTTTATTCAAAATTTTGATATAATTTTCTTTACGTAAGATTTTATGAAGATTTTCTTTAATTTTCTTTTTAAATTTTACTAATCGCCTTTATTTGAATTTTTTTTGTGGTTTTATGTCTTTCGGTTATATTTGAGTAAGTTATCGTGTGATACTTCTTGCTCGTGTTTTATTTTATTTTTAATTCAGATGTTTTATTTTTGGGTATATTATCTCTCTATCATCATTATTTACTTAATGTTTTTATATATTTTTATTTAAGTAAACTTAATGCTGGGTATGCGTGTTATGTACTGACACATTTCGTCCCCTTCCTAACTTCGGGTTTAGAATCAGTTCTAGCCCAATACAATGATTGGAAAATTTGAAAAGTCGCTTAGATACTTAAAGTAATTTGAAATTGAGATGGAAAAGACTACTAAAGTGCATATGTATATACTATTTCATGTTCTGAACCAGCCAATCAGAATCGATTATTGTGTTGTTTTACTAATTTTACTTTTAGCTATTTGGAAATTACTATAACGTTTTCAATTGGTTCCTTTTATTAATCATTTTTAATTAAGTAATTTTAATTTTATTTAGCTTTTTATTTACCAATCCTGATTGTCTGATCAACCGCGTTTGACCGCCATCTTTATTTTGGAATTTTCTTGCATCTTGAGTCTCTTTTCCGCGATTATTTTGTTTAAATGTTCTTATCATTTGTTTATTGTGCAGCTTCTTGCAGCTTTTTTTATTATATTTGTTTTTAATTACTTTTTCTTGTATTATATTTTTCATTTGTTTTATTTTATGTTTTTTCATGATATTTTATTTTACTTAATGATTTTTATTTGCTTATGTTTTCACTTTTAGTCGTCTTCTTTATCTCGTATAATTCTATTATTTAAAGCGAAACCTATTTTTGAAAAGAAGAAATTAAACAAAAACAGAAGATTTCTTTTCAGCCCTAAAATCAATTTTTTTATAAATAACCTTTTCCTGTTTAATTTAATCCTGCATTCTTTGCCATAGTTCCTTTGTATGTAAATACGACCAATAATCACATTAATCTTTTATAATATTAATTATTTATTTTATTTATTATTCTTTTCTTTTCGAGTTGGCAGATTTTTCAAATGCGTTATTTCTCTCTTAATTATGTTGGTGATTGCAACTTCTTGCGTTCCTCAATTTTATTATACGTGTTTTATTGATTCTCAATGTTGTGTTCTTTACTTTGTGTCATTTTGTGTATAATCATAGATTTTATTTCAACTTGGTGCGGTTTTTATGGTATGTATTTCTGACTGATTAGAACAAGTTCTCAATTTTTTTGGGTTTGACTTAACAGCTAAATTTAATAGGAAAATTTAAATAGGAAAATTTATTAAAAACAATGATTGAAGTTGTTCGTACTCATTCTGAACCCTTAACACCGGCTCAAAATTTTGAAAATTACATTTAATGACATCATATAATGAGGACTATAGCTAAATAAGCAATAAGTAACAATAACAGAAGAATTTTAAAAATATTCATGTTTCATGTAGGAAAGGACAAACAAATATATAATTTTAAGAATGTATTGTTTGTAAAAAGTTCAGTTTATTAATTAGTTAAGTTGTTATTGGAAATTGAGATTTTGTTAAATCGGCCGCCTCTAGAAATTGATCGCTCACATTACTCAAACGTTTTCATCCCCGCTAGGATCGGACCTGCATATTACTATATTTTAAGATATTGAATGTCAATATATAGTTAGGTTTTTCATAAAGTATATTTAAAATATAAAATTTGGATACAAATGAAATTGATATTGATGAATTGCTAAAATTTCGTTTTTTCTGAAATTCTAAGTGCAACAAATGAACGTTTTATTTTATAGTTTAAATAAAATTTACTTTTTAAAAATAATATATAAATTATTTGATGGTCGAAAAATTTGTTTAATTAAAATCAAATTATAAAGATTTTAAATTCAGTTTCCTTGTAGTTGCACTTATTATTGTACAAAATAATGGATATATTTGACCCAAATTTTTATAATACAAACTCTCAAGATTTAACATTTCTTGATACTGGTGAAGCTGATTTAATTGGTGGCGGTACTCAAGATACTGATATCGATTTTAATGTATTTACTGTTCCTTCACAATCTCAAACTCAAACATCGCAACTTGATAAGGCTTATGAACCAGAAAAAGTATGTAATTTGATTTATTCAAAATTTTAAAAATAATTTATTTCAGCACGAAACAACCGTTGATTTATTAGAATCAGCTATCAGTAATTTAAAATTCGAAGAGGAAGAAGAACAAGAAACTGAACATTCAAAAACGTTGCCTGAATATGCTTGTGCATATTGTGGAATACATGATCCTTCTACTGTTGTCATGTGTAATTCAACTAAAAAATGGTTTTGTAATGGACGAGGAAACACATCTGGAAGGTAAATTTAAACAGATTTTTTTAATTATTATTAAATAAGTTTAGTCACATAATTCATCATTTGGTAAGAGCAAAAACAAAAGAAGTTACTTTACATAAAGATGGACCTTTAAAAGATACGGTTTTGGAATGTTATGTATGTGCAAGTAAAAATGTTTTTCAATTGGGATTTGTACCTGCCAAAGCCGAGTCTGTGGTAGTACTTCTGTGTAGACATCCATGTGCACAACAAAATAAAGATATGACATGGGACCCAAGTTCATGGCAACCATTGATAATTGATCGGCAATTTCTATCTTGGTTAGTTAAAGTACCAAGTGACGAAGAACAATGTCGTGCCCGTCAAATGTCAGCTCAACAAATCAACAAACTCGAAGAATTGTGGAAAGAAAATCCAAACGCTACACTGGAAGACCTGGAAAAACCGGGTGTCGATGAAGAACCTCATCATGTTATGTTACGATACGAAGATGCATATCAATATCAAAATATTCTTGGACCTTTAGTGAAATTAGAGGCCGATTATGATCGCCGAGTAAAAGAATCTAAAACACAAGAAAACGTTTTTGTTCGATGGGAACTAGGTTTGAACAAGAAACGGGTGGCATATTTCAACTTCTCCAAGGCTAATGAAGGTAATAATGAAATTAATCGCTGTTTAAATATATATTTTTTAATCAAAATTTATTTATTTGATTTAGAAATGAAATTAATGCACGGTGATGAACTTCGATTGCGTTACGTTGGTGATACCAACAAATCTTGGACAGGTGTTGGTCACGTGATAAAAATACCCGATAGTTTGTTCTATTTTTAGTATCAAAATATGATTGGTGTATTTGTTTGATTTCTAGATTATTCCGACGAAGTTGGAATAGAATTGAAAAATGCCTGCAATAATGTACCAGTGGAGCACAGTTCGAACTTCGTCGTTGATTATGTATGGAAGTCTACTTCATTCGATCGAATGCAGACTGCATTGAAGACGTTGGCCATCGATGAAAATTCCGTGTCGGCGTATATCTATCACAAATTACTTGGTCATGACGCCGACGAGATGATCATGAAATGTAATATTCCCAAACGTTTCTCAGCTCCCGGATTGCCGGAACTTAATCACAGTCAGGTTTATGCGGTTCGTACTGTGTTGCAACGCCCACTCAGTCTCATTCAAGGGCCGCCCGGAACCGGGAAAACCGTCACGTCAGCCACAATTGTGTACCATCTAAGTCAGATGAATCATGGTCAAGTGTTAGTGTGTGCTCCTAGCAACATTGCTGTCGACCAATTGACGGAGAAAATCGATAAAATCGGCCTGAAAGTAGTGCGCCTGTGTGCGAAATCGAGAGAAGCGATCCAATCACCAGTTAGTCACCTGGCACTCCATGTTCAAGTTCAAAACATGGATGGAAACAGTGAGTTCAAGAAATTGCAAGAATTAAAGGACGTGACCGGGGAATTGATCCAGTCCGATGAGAGGCGATACAGGATGCTGAAAAAGCAATTGGAACGGGAATTATTGATGAATGCAGACGTGATTTGCTGTACATGTGTCGGGGCAGGTGACCCGAGATTGGCAAAGATGCGATTTCCATGTGTGCTGATCGATGAGTCGACTCAAGCTACTGAGCCAGAATGCCTAATATCTCTTGTCCTCGGGTGTAAGCAGGCAGTTTTGGTAGGCGACCACTGTCAATTGGGCCCGGTCGTCATGTGCAAAAAGGCTGCGAAAGCCGGCCTCAGTCAGAGTCTTTTTGAACGCCTAGTAGTATTAGGCATCCGTCCCATGCGCCTACAAGTGCAATATCGAATGCACCCAGTGCTATCGGCGTTTCCAAGCAACATTTTCTACGAAGGTAGCCTACAGAACGGCTGTAACGGCAGAAGAACGCAACAATAAAATCGATTTCCCGTGGCCAAATCCAGATAAGCCAATGTATTTTTATTGTAGTTCCGGACAAGAGGAAATGGCAAGTAACGGGACTTCTTATCTCAATAGAACTGAAGCCGCTACAGTAGAGAAATTAGTTACTAGGTTGTTGAAAGACGGCGTTAAACCGTGTAACATCGGTGTAATCACACCATATGAAGGTCAGCGTGCGTATTTGGTGCATTATTTCCATTTTTCCGGGCAGCTCAATACGAAATTATATCAGGAAATTGAAGTCGCTTCTGTTGATGCCTTTCAAGGACGAGAAAAAGGATTACATTCTTTTGTCGTGTGTGCGAGCAAATGAGCATCAAGGAATTGGATTTCTTAATGATCCTCGCCGATTGAATGTCGCTCTTACTCGAGCAAAATACGGCTTGATTATTGTTCGGCAATCCGAAAGTCCTAGCGAAACAGCCTTTGTGGAACAACTTATTGCATTGGTTCAAAGAACAACATCTGTTAGTTGAAGGTCCGTTGAATAATTTGAAGGAAACATTGATCCAGTTCCCGAGGGTGAAAAAAATGGTGAATATGGTGAATCCTGGAGCGAAATACATGCAGAACACGATGTATTCGGCTAAGGAATATAAAAGTATTCCACGAATGACTCAACAAGGCGGTCCGGGTTCCATTTACAATCCAAATTCACCTCGGTCCAACATGGCATTCAGTAATGGTCCGAACACGTTTTCCCAGATGAATATGACCCAGAACAATCTTGTCAATACAATGCTCCAGAACCAGTTCGCATTCAGTCCTTACGATCCAATGAATTACATAAACTCGAACCGACAATTGAATGCTGCTGCCAATGCAACCAATCTCCCAGTTCCAATCAATATGCTGTGTCCCGCACCGCCACCACATCCCGCGTTTGCTGCAATGATGAACAACGGGCCAAAATATCAACAAAATAATATGATATCGATCACCAATCATCAACAAAATCAATTTTCCACCAACTCAATGCTAAACAAAGCTCCAGGAGGACCTGGTTTCCGGACATCGGGTACCTCCACCGCGGTACAACAACCAAAACAATTATCGCAACATGAACAACACCAACATCAGATCAGTATACAATCACGGAATCAACTCCAACACAGTCGATATGCTAACACAACCGATGTCACAGGAAGGGTTCTCAGCAGGATTGAGCGGATTATCACAGAACTCAATGGGCAGAGCAGCAGCTGGCGGTTTCGGAGGCTTGTCCCAACTGTCCCAGGACGGTCTGATGGACCCTCATTCCTCTAACAATATGATGAGTGATTATGGATTGCTTTCACAGGATTCCACCTACCAACCAATGATGAACAATCAAATGCGATCCAGAGACTATTTCACAGGAGAGCTAAACTCACAAGATATATCTCAAAATAGCGGCTATGGGGGGGCTCCAGCTCCATTATCCCAGTTGTAATTGATCCTTGGGCACAAGTTTTCTCGCATGCATCAACAATGATATCAACATTGATGATAAATATGGGTATATTCTCTGAGGGTGCTGATGTATCGGTCGATGCATAGGCGTACAAGGAATCTATTCGGATTTGCGAAATATAAAAGTTAATAAATGGGATGTAGCGAGAGATTACTTATTATAAAACTAAAATATAGATATGTGTTAACAGAACATCTTTTAATTCGTCAATTATTAATTTCATTATAATTTTATGTTATAATTGTTTTGTGTATGTGTGTATGTTCGTTCCTTTTTTGTCTACATGATCATGTGTGATTTTCATGTTTCACTCATTTCTACAATTAGAACTTGCGCATATTATTCAAATCCAACAGCAAGCATGTGGAATGTAGCAGCACTGTATTTGTGGAGAGATATATAAAATAAAAGAATAAAAGATTAGTTTCATTTTTTTATTATATAAATAATGTATAAACTTCTTAATTAACAAGCCAAATTGGCATTCTTAAGTTGATATTTATACTTATCAACGTTTTGACGGCTAATCTATTTTCATTTGAAATTATATTATCTTAATTTCAATAAAAATTTTAGTTTAATATTAAATTTCAATATACTAAATAAACTAAGAGAAATGGTTTGGTTCGACTTCAATTTTATTTTACATAAAATGAATAAAACAAAAAAATTCTTTTTTAAACTTGAATAAAAAGTTGGAAATTTTTTCCTGCATTTATTTCCAAGTATGCCATGAGTTTTATTTTAGGATTTTCAGTTCACAGGTAGTGAAAATTAATTTAAATTTCCACCTTGTCAAAGCAACCTAATCAAATTGTGACGAGTAAATTTTATCACTCAGGCATTAACAATCATTCATTTAGCAGTGCAATATGTCTATATTATTGATTGAAAACAATAAAATACTACTAAAATGCGGGTGCCATTATATCATGCTATTCAACGTGTAGTATGACTCCCCAAAAATGACAAATTACTTATATAATAAGAGCAACCAAAACAATTTTGCCATTTCCCTGGAAAATGTTACTATCAATTATTTGCGTTCTACTACTCAGTAAGATTACCATCACATCCGATGTAAAAGTACTCGAATTGACATCAGAATTTTTCGAAAATTACACCACCAAAACTGATGGAACGACTGTCATAATGTTCTATGCGCCTTGGTGTCCACATTGTCAAGATGCCAAACCAGAATTATTTAAGGCTGCCTCAAAAATGGCTACCATTAATTCGAAAAACGTTTTTGCTTTGTTGAATTGCGAAGACCCAAAAAACACTGGTTAGTCATTGAGAATAGAAGTTAGTATTGTCAAATGAAAATTACTCTATTACTTTAAAGATATTTGTCAACAACACAATATCGAAGGATATCCGACAATAAAAGCCTTTAGTCCAGATAAAAAGGTCCACGTTTACAATGGACCAGCAACGGAAGAAAGCCTTTTGAAGTTTATTGAGAATCCAGCTTTGTTTTCTAAATCTCAAGATTCTCCACCAGAGTCGCCTGATTCCAGTCCCGATGATGAAAACGTATGAAATATTTTACTTAAAGTTATTCTGTTTCATTTCTTTCTTTTATAAGCTACCAGATGTTCCTTTCAATCACACTAAATATTTGAATGGAGAAAATTTCCGCGAAACTTCTGTCTAAAACGAAACACGCTTTGGTTTTCTTTTACGCTCCGTGGTGTCCACACTGCCAAGAATCAAAACCAAGTGTTGATAAAGCTTCCGAAAAATTGAAATCTAATGACCATGCAATTTTCGCAGTCAACTGTGAAGATTCAAAAAGCAAAAGTAATTTTATATTAATACTAATAAAATTTATAATGACAATAATAATAATATTATTATAAATAACCGTATATTGTTTTAATTTTATTATATTTACAAGCTCTGTGCGTTGACAACAAAATCGAAGGTTTTCCGACTTTCAAATATTATCATAAAGGGGAATTATTTGCTGAATATGAAGAGGAATTAACAACAGAAGCCTATCTTCTGTATTTGAGTAAACCACCGAAAGAAAAAGTAAAAGAAACTCCGAAAGAAAAAATTGGCGACGAAGTACAGAAACCTGAAGAAAAGTTAGAAAATTATAAAATAAAATAGTCAAATTGAAATTGGTTTTTTAGAATGGAATTTGTAAAATATTTAACATCTGAAGATACATTTCTAAATGAAATAAAGACTCCAAATCGACATACGATGATAATGTATTATGCTCCTTGGTGCACTCATTGTCAAACGGCAAAACCGATTTTCAATTTGGCTGCTAAAGACATTTCAAAAAGTAATCCAAATCATGTTCTTGCAGCAGTGAATTGCGACGATAAAGCCACTCAAAGTAAAACCATTTAATTTCAATAACAATAATATTTTTGTTAAAGAATTGTGTGATAAAGAAGACGTAAATGGATTTCCAACTTTTATCCATTACTTTGAAGGAAAAAAACAGAAACTTTATGAAGAAACAAATTTGGAAGTTGCGAAATTGGTTAAATATTTCCAATTTTCAAAGAAAGAAGAATTATAAATAATTGCTTTAGTGTTTTTTAAATACATATTTGGAAATATTATTATTATTATTATTATTATTATTATTATTATTATTATTATTATTATTATTATTATTATTATTATTATTATTATTATTATTATTATTATTATTATTATTAAAGTGATGATTTCGTGGTAGCAGCATTTATTATTTAAACAATAAAGTGATAATTTAAGCCTTTTGCTGCGAATAATGTATTTAATGAAAAAATTTTCGACTATAAGATTTTCATTAATTTTTTCATTAAATACATTATTCGCAACAAAAGGCTTAAATTATCACTTTATTGTTTTATTATTATTATTATTATTATTATTATTATTATTATTATTATTATTATTATTATTATTATTATTATTATTATTATTATTTTTATAAAGTTTTTATTAACCGAATTTGACCTCGGATTTTTAAATTTATTTTTAACCGAAAACCGTCATCATTAGGTATAAGCTACTCAACAATTAATTCATTTCAGGTCTGGTCACCCTTATCCCAATAGAACATAGATTCCCAAACGTTTTCGGGTGACGACCTCTTTTTATTAAAGCCAAATGATCTTGATACATCTAAAAAAGCATTTTAATGAGGTAATGAAAAAACAATCAAAATAGATTTTTAGTATAACTTTTTTTATGTTTAATAATTGTTGGTTACCCAGGCAAAAGAGAGAAAACATTTCTGTTCTCAGATAACATACCCTAGGTAACCTTCATGATATAGCATTCATATCCCTTATGTGTACCCGTGATGGTGTAACACGTTGGTATTGTACACATAGGTCGGAATCTACCAGCAGGTGAGCTCCCATGGTAGAACTACTCCCGGTAGACTTCACAGTGCGAGTTCGCGAGTGCCATAGAAGGCCTTACCTCATTTTCTTTACACCAACCTGCGTCCTGGTCCAAGGGATGTCTCTCAAACTTGAACTGGTTTATTTTTATTTTATCATTTTCAAACACACCATTCATACGGTCAGATTTATCATAACAACTTCATTGCAAATACATTTATTTAGACGACACGAAAATATAAGAAAATCACAAACAGATAGTTCATCATACGTAGAATACACAGGATATATCTGTACAATGGATCCGGAATACGAAATTGTTGGCACTCATTATTGCATCTCGCCCTCAGCTAACAGGGCGTCTATGTCCACCTGTAGTCGGGCATCTTTTCGGAGTTGACACATTTTGGTGGAAATTATTCGGAAATCCCTGGCCGAGACAGGTTCTTCGGTCTTTGGACTTCGCTCTTTAGACGATTGGGCAGCGAATAAGATGCCTCTAAAGCAGCGATGGCGTCCCTTCGTTTTTGATTTTTCTCGGCCCGCGATGGCCGTTTTCGCTTCTTGGGCAAGGAAGTAGGATTGATAGCATTCACCGTAGAGGTGTCATACGTGTTGGAGGATCCTGATAATATTGGAGCGATTAGAGGTGGAAATTCATTTCCATGTCCACTACAACGAGATCTGGGAGCTTGTGGATCGCCTTGTTGGTGATGCGCTGGGAATATGTTAGTCCCATCGATGATCGGGTATTCTCGAACCCTTTGCAGAATTTCTTTCTCTATATAAACTTTGTGTAGAGCATCCGACTGGCTTTGATGGTCAACCGTTGACAACGGCTTTCTTCTAGGAGACTGTCTCGACAGTGCTCCAGCCGTAATATTTTCGCTCGCTCCTCCTTCATTTATCGTGGGGAGAACCACGTGCCGTTTCTTCAGGGCCCCGTTGTACTCCTGCAGTTTCTTTATATCTGCATTTTTGTCAGCGCATGAGAAGCATGGCTGAAGACCTTTCGGTGGCAAGCTTGGTTCACACATTCTGAAGGTAAGTTCGCAAGATAATTTATATTAATATTTCGGCGCAATTGGTCGCAGAAGAAAATTTAGTGATACTTATCATTATATCCGTCCTCCTCTTATACGATATCATTACACCTCTTATTATTAAAATGAGTTTATTTACATCAGAGCACTAGGAGCGGAGACTTGATCAATGCGAAAAATAACATTTTTATTCATCATTCGTCACAGTTTAATTTTATCTAGTTACCGTATGTGAAATTTACATTTGAAAATTATTATTAATATAAATATATTATTTTACTTTGTCTTAAAAATAAAAAATCCGCTATTTAGTTACTGCATGTGAAATTCATATTTGAAAATCATTACAAAAAATTTATTTTATTTTATTAAAAGAAAATCAGTCAGATATAATTAATTCGTTATTTTCACTCATTATCGATAAATAAAATCAGCTAGCAGAAATCTGGTTACTGGGGAGATTCCTGTTGTTTATCTTATCGATGGAAAATCTAAATTGTGCGTCGGGTTAATAATTGCGTCAATTAATCGCACTGTCGCGAATCATTTCCCTCTGTAAATCGTGGTTTTATTATTATCCCGGTTATCTTGTTAACCAAATGTCAATATTTATGCCAAAAGCAGAAGTTCATATGAACAGGCCTGGCGATCGTGGAAAATTCATGTCAATGATGCTTTAATTTGTCGACATTTTATGTAGAATGATTTTCTCGCGAAATTCAATGACCTCACAGGACGGCAGTTCGTTTGACAAGTGTTTACAAGAAATCTTAATCAAGCATTGACATCGACGGGAATGAGTGTTCCGTGTGGTAATTCGTAATCTCGATGATTGTGTCGGAAATTCGGCACGATTATGGATTTTTCGTATCGTCGACTATTCTCTTTTAGTGGAATTTCGATTCTTTTAAATCTCAAAATCTCAATCATGACTCTCGGATGTGAACTTGTCAATATCAATCAAGAATGTAATTGGGTTTAGTACGCGACGTTGGTGAATCTCCTATTACCAAGGGGAATATGGGTATTGAGTGTCGATTTCGGCGATGATTCCTAAAGAACAGAAAATCTCATCTACGCGATTTGGAAAATTTCGATATTTTGATCTCGACGACAAATGCACTGGAACGATATGGAATTCAAGACTCGCTTAGACGACCATCTATCAGAAAAGTGCCGTCGAACACTACTCGATGCGAACTGCTGGATTTCATTTGTTCATCTTTATACTCTTCTCAGTCAGATTTGGTTCCTCTACTCGCCAGAACTCACCCAGACATCACCGACATCACTGTCCACCATTTCTGCACCGTCTGACAAACAGATTCCCCGGGTTAAAATTATTTTTATTAAATGTATGATACAATATGATACGAAATATAATCATTATGTGTTAATTCTCTTTACTGATACAGTAAAATAATTAAATTTTACCCGGCGACCATGCCATTTGGAGTCCGAGTATGTGACGACATTAAAATGACCTTCAAATGACTCTTTCACAACAGATTACCCAAACATTCATTATAATTCTTCTCGTTCCAAAATTCGTAAAAATCCCTCGTTTTCATAAAGCTGGAATCATGATATACTCGCATATTATTACCACAATTTCTACGGTTTTATATTGTTCTTCATACTCGGATTCTCCAGACGACATCGTCCCCGGTTCCATGAAGCGAAAAGGCATGAATTTCATTATAACTAGATAATATTTGAATTACCACAAGTTTTAAATAAATCATAAAAGAAAACAAAGTTTTGCTTACTGTCTCGATCGGTTAATGGCTATTAACTGAATAAAAAATTGAATCTCCTTCGGCTAAAGCTTCGCTAAGTAAATTATCCCAAATACTTAAAGTTCTGTTGGTGAGTGCTAGAAATATACAGTTGACGTTCTCAATAAGGGTTTCTCGGTAGTTTCGCTGTCTGGTTATCGTAATCGAATTAGTGTCTTTGTAGTGAAATTTAAAATAGTTCCTCATAGTGGTTATGGTAGTAGGTTCCTGTAATGAAATAGTTGGTTTTAATAATGAAATTATTTTGCCTGTAGTGAATTTTGAAATAGTTACTTGACTAATTTAGCGGCCGCCTTATATATTAATTTTTGACCAATCATAATTGAATCGGGTTGCTTTTTGGTTATTTTCCTTTATTCTTTATTTTTTATTGTTTTTCTTATATATTATTTTGTTTTATTTTTTTTATTGTTTTATTATTTTTTCTCGCGTTTTG
>CAUHTR010002909.1:0-52438 GCA_959609185.1 Schmidtea polychroa
TGAATGTATAATTCGGAGTGGGGTCATTTATGAACATTTACAATTATATTTTAAAATATACTATAAGTTAAATATATATACGAAAGCTAATTAGCATACTTAGGTAATGGTTAATGACTATATGATATTTGAGGGGAGTCATTCATAAAAATTTACAATTTACATTTTAAATATAATTATAAGTTAATATGTATTAAAAAAGTTAATTTAGTATATTTAGGAATAGTTGATGGCTATATGATTTTGAGGGGGTCATCATAAAAAATTTACAATTTACATTTTTAAATATAATATAAGTTAAATATGTATTAAAATAAGTTAATTTAGTATATTTAGGTGGTAGTTGATGACTATATGATTTTGAGGGGGGTCATTCATAAAATTTACAATTTACATTTTAAATATAATATAAGTTAAATATGTATTAAAATAAGTTAATTTATATATTTAGGTGGTAGGGATGACTATATGGTTTATGGGGTCTTTGATGAAAATTTTTCAACTATAATTTGAAAGGTAATCTAAGTTAAGTATATATATTAAATAGTCTAAATTAGTGTATCAGTTAGTGGTTAATGGTTATATGAATTAAGGGGGTCATTTATCAAAATTTTCCAAAATTTATATCGTAAAGGTAATGTATTAATGTATTTAGACAATAATTAATGGTTAGGTGACCTGAGGAATATTAAGTTTGATAATGTACATATATAAGTAATTTATTATATATATATTGTCCTCGACAAATGTATAGTTTGGGGGGTATATGAAAAAATGTTAATTATACTTTAAAGTTTCAAATATACGTACATAAGTTAGATATGAATCTGGACATTTGTTTCGACGATTACGTAACTTGGGGGGGGGGGTATTTATAAAATATTACAACTTATTATAGATTATATTTTTATCGCTAACGTAGTTTATATTTTATACTTTTATGACCAAATAAGATTATAATTTATAGTCCTTCAGCTAATATAAGTTTATAATTTATATTTTTATGAAATTAAATTTATAGTTTATGTTTTTAAAGCTAATATAATTTTATAATTTATACTTTGAGTTTATAATTTATATTTTATGAAGTTAAGTTAAATTTATAGTTTATGTTTTAAAGCGTAATAATTAATATAATTTATAATTTATACTTTGAGTTTATAATTTATATTTTATGAAGTTAAGTTAAATTTATAGTTTATATTTTAAAGCCAATATAATTTTATAATTTATATTTTTATGAAGTTAAATTTATAGTTTATATTTCTAAAGCTAATATAATTTTATAATTTATACTTTTATAATTAACTTAGAGTTATAATTTATAATTTTATCGTCAATACAAATTTGTAATTTATAATTTCAAGAAATTAAATTTATAATTTATACCTTTATAACTAATCATAATTTATATTTTGAAGAAATTAAATCTATAAGTACAATTCACATTTTTATGAATTGAGAGGATAATTTATACTTTTAGGGGTTTACGATTTGTATTTTTATAGTTAGTTTAGAGTCTATTCAATTTAATGTAGAATAATGTGAAGATGTTGCCCGAACTTATAAGTTATAGATATAATATTAGTAGTTTATAAATAAAGAGACTTTGTCAATATGTCTACGGGAATTGCGCATACCAAGACCATTACGATAGAGAAATTTAGTTGCATCAAAAAGATTATTTTGTTGGCATCTATAGATATTAGTTCGCTTACCAGTGCGATTGAGATTATATCATCTTAGGTCCTACTCATCGCATGAACTTTAGGTTGCAGTATTCTTACAGGAATGGTTCAAAAATTTTTAAGTCTTTAATTGCCAAAAAAATTTTTGCGCAGGGATCTCCCTGTTATTTTGAGTTAATTAGTTTCTTAGGTTCACATTGAATTTATAGTTTAAGAGGATTCGTTTAGAAATAACCAGCTACACTAGCATGTTGTATTGTGTGAAATTTGAGTCAGGGGATATTCCCCGTTTATCAGTTCTTAATGTTGTGTGCAAAATAGTATAATTTAAGTGTTAATTTAGGTATGTAAGTTAACGAAAAGGTCGATTTAATTAAAATTTACCTACTTTCCCGACTACACTGAGTACGGTACGATAGGCCCTATTGTAATATGTATCCACAATTAGTTTCCCATAATTATTTCGTCCGCATAGTCCCTGTGACTATGCCAACTACCAAGAAGGATTTATACGCCCTACTCATGGTTAAACACCAATAGTTCGTGGCGACCTCTGGTTAAGATTATGATTTTAGTGCATGTAGGGTCGATGACCCGAAATCATTATGAACTGTGCATTCATAAATGATAAAGTGCATAGGTGCAGGTTTGGCTGGGATCTCGCTTCAAAATCATTGATAACCGACGATCTCATTCAAATCTACACCTCTATAATTAAATAGAAATAATGAAAACAAGGTTTCAATAATAATAATTTATAATTCACAATGAAATCGTCCTTACTTACAATCTCAGAAAAATCAAAAATTTGGCATAAGAGTAAGCATTGCATTTGCATTTTTTTTTTGCTTAAAAAGTGACGAAATGTGTTAGTTTATATAGCCTCTGTTTGACGTGTAAGTATACATGCGTGCATTGATGCAGTAAAACAAATTCAGATTATTTTAATTCTCGAACATTCGATTTTTAATTTTATCGATTTTGATGGCGATTTTTCAGTAAGAATTTTTGTTTTATTTTTGAAATTTTATTTTCGAATTATTTTTTATTAAATTTGCCTCCATGATGGATTTCAGCATTTCCAGAACATTCCATGCTAAATTTAATCTATTTCTTATTTTTAAATTGTTTTATGATGTTTTTATGATTTTTTTTACTAAATATTTATTTTTTAAACTAAAATATTTATTTTTTATAAATTTTATTGGGTCGTTTGGCCGTCATGATGGATTTCGCCATTTTTATGAATTGTTCTGGATTTTTATTCAAAATATCGATATAATTTTCTTTACGTAAGATTTTATGAAGATTTTCTTTAATTTTCTTTTTTAATTTTTACTAATCGCCTTTATTCGAATTTGTTTTTGTTGTTTTATGTCTTTCGGTTATATTTGAGTAAGTTTTCGTGTAATACTTCTTGCTCGTGTTTTATTTTATTTTTAATTCAGATGTTTTATTTTTGGGTATATTATCTCTCTATTATCATTGTTTACTTGGTGTTTTATATATTTTTATTTAAGTAAACTTAATGCTGGGTATGCGTGTTGTGTACTGACACATTTCGTCCCATTCCCAACTTTGGGTCTAGAAATCAGTTCTAGCCCAACATAAAACACTCGGGGGCCCATAAAATTGCGACCCGCAATTTAATCAAAAGTTCAAGATATAATTAGACAGAATTGGTTGCACTGTATTACAAGTGCCTACATGTAATTGGATCCACGAGCTACAGGGTCGTGACCTCAATACCCACATACATAAAAAGTTTCTACTGATACGCTACATGCTACAGATTGGTTTAAAGATGAAGAGAAAGAAGACCACGGTCGGTCCACACAAAATTTAATCAAATTGTTATGCTCAAATAATATCAAAGTAATATATAATATTGGCATCAAATCACAATAATAGTCAAATCATATCATTGTCGAATCATGTCAGGATCATTGTTAAATCAAATTTAGATCATTTTCAGATCATTGTCAATCGAATCAGGATCATTGTCAACACATAATAAGAACATTTTCAATCAACTCAAGATCGTTGTCAGATTATATCAGGATCATTGTCGGTTTATATCAGGATTTAAACACTCGGTTGTTGGGATCTCATCTCGATGACGGCTCTAGATTTGAAGATTTTAGAAGATAGATTTGATAGATTTGATAAATTTGGTCTCTGGGTATTGGTTCTTCTATTAGAATGCGGATGCTTCGGAATTGTTCTTTCAACTTGAGTTTTTGTACTTTTATGGATTTGAGTAGGTTTAAGGGCTATCAAATTCAGTATTGTTATTTATCATGAGATTCGCTGCTAACAGGATCAGTACTGTTATGGATTCGGGGTTTTCTTTACATTCAAAAACATTTTTTTTTATTATTTTTTTTTCTCTGTTGACCTTGTTTTGATTGCCACTTCTTTCTTTATCTCTCGTCACATGCTCACTGTTTTCATTAGTTGGATTGTATCAGTCGAGTTGAGTTCCTCTTCGAGGTTATTTGATTCAGTTTGTAGGGTATTGTTTACTGTCGTCATTACTCTTTCCAGATTTCCGTGAACATCTTTATTAGGACATTTTAGTATGCGAAGTCTTCGTTGAAGGTAGTTGATATCTCCTCTTTATTCCTTCTAAAGTTTTGGTCATTGTCTCATGGTTCATCGGGATTTGGTTCATAGTTGTTATTATTTCCATCTATATTTCTCTCAATGTTTTTATTATTTCATCTTGAGTAATTGGCTTTTCTTTGACTGCGTTATTTACCCTTTCCTTTATTTCTTCGAGCGTCTTTGCTTCATTGTTGCTCGGACATTCGTTGACAGACATCATTATTCGCTGCTTTATTTCTTCTAAGATTTTTATTATTATTGTCATCTGGGATGTGGCTGATTCTTGCTGTGGTTCTCTTTTAATTTCTGCTTTTCTTGTTACAAGTCGTGTAGTACCTTCATGGCATAATCTACATCCTCACAGGTTTGACGTGTTCCTATTAATAATCTTCTACACACTTCGTCCACACACAATAGTCTCTCCTCGAATTCATCTGACTTGACCTAATATTTTCTTATCAGCTCATAATTAATAGTTTTGTTCCTCCACTTCTCTCCACTTTCCCTCGGCATTCTGCCATGATATCGTTTAATCTCGGAGCTTCTACTTTGGCTATAATTTTGTTTGTTTACAGGGCTACTTTTCCTTCTTTTATGCCTCTCTCGTTGAGTCCGGTTCCCAGTTCCTGGTAGGCCGGTTATCCACTCAACTAAACTCAATATCATCATGCTGACGGTTTTCGTGTAATCTCCCGATTTCTCCTGCCTGCCATTTTTTTTGGCTTATCAACTGTTTGCTATTGTATTCTATTGTGCGATTATTTGTTGTTGCTCTTTTATTCTTGTTATATATATCGAGGTTCTATTGATGCTCTCCATTAACGCATTCTAATTACGTAACTGATATTCTTGGGTATGGTTTGTCATTTGTCATTAATTCACATTGTATTCTTCACATTGATCCTGCTGACTGACTTGGTTGGTTTATCGTTGTAATTGTATCAATTTCTACTATTTATGTCTGATTAATGTTTACTAGTGGTTGATTTCCAATTCAACAACATGTGGTATCCTCGTTTGATATACTTGATCCTCGTTTCTCTGATTCATTCATAATACGTAGTTATCCTACCCATTTTTTTGTACCTTTTTTTTTTTGAACATATTACTAATCTACTAAACTACTTTTACCCTCACGTTTATATACACACTATTTACATCGACTCATCACTTTCTTATACCATTGTTGCCAGGGGACCTGAATGCAATGTGCGCATCCCCCCATATCTTTCATCCGTTAGCCGGTATATGTCAAATTCGTTTACCCAATCGTCTAGGGTTTGTATTCTGAGTAATTCTTGCGTCCATAGTCTGCTTGACCTTGGATCTTCAATCGCTTCGTACTCTTCTGGATTCGGGTTTTCTGTTGGAATACCATATTCGGAATTCTCCACTTGTGGCCATCTTTTTCTGCCTTTAGGTTTTTGTTTACATATTTTGGAGGTTCTTATCCATTGGATTATTATTGATGTTATCACTGCAATCATTATTGCGCTAGCGATCCACATCATTTTAACGGTTATCAGTGTCTTGTTGTTGAATTTTCCTGTCGTTATCATCATTTTAGTTTCTGTTGTAGTTGCCTCCTGTGTTTTATTTTTCTTGAGCATCTGGTATAACTGTTTCGTTTCTTCTGCCGTTAGATGTTCGTTTCCTTTTGGCTTTTCCACTTCTTTTGGTTTTCTGGTTGTCAATGGTATGTTTATCACCGTGGTCGTTGTCTGGTTATTGCTTGGCATGAACTTAACTCGCTTCCGTTTTTAAGAACGCATATGTGGTATCGTCCCTTTCTTTCTCCTATTGTCATTTTAACTTCTGCACCTTTGTCAAGTAGTGTTTCTATGCAGTCGACTATTCCTGTCCTGTTTAATACACATACTCTTACTATTGGTTCTTCACCTTGGTTTCTGACCGTGATTACTTCTTCTCTTTTCTTGTTGAATTCGACATTTACTAGTACTTCTCGTCTCTCATCTTTGATCCATATTACTGTTGTGTTTTTCTTGGTTTGGTGCTGTCCTCTTATCATTCTCGTACGGGATTGTTTCTGGGGTTTCTTAATTGCCGGTTTGATCCTTGGTTGATATCGTTTACTAGCCATACTTTTTGGCCTGCTTTTTATTTGCGCGGTTTTAACTGCTTTACATACCACTATTGCCTGGGTACCTGCGCATACCACCATGTTGGTGTTTGGTTTTACGTTTGTCCAAAAAAATTCGCGATCTCGTTTCATGTCCACCGTTATACATATGTCTTCGTCATCTCTAAAACATATTTGCGTTGTTGGCAAATTTCCTTTATCTATTATTTCGATACCTTCCATTGTAGCTTTAATTGCGACATGTACTCCGGTTTCGTTAGCTCTTTCCAATTCTTTTTCTTCTGATGTTATGTCTTCGCAAATGTTGTAGTCTCCGCATAATTCAGGTTCTCCATTTTGACTATTGAAAATCCTCCCTTTTGTTATCGTTCTAAAATCACAACTTACTCCGGTTCCTTCCATCAATTGGATGCATATCCCGACCGCGTTTCCGTCGTTGCCGCTGACTTTTATCATGAATAGTTCGCCTTCTTTCAGATTTCCTCTCGTAATTCGCGTATTTTTCGTTTCTGTTAGGCAAATTGACGTTAGTATTATTAGGATAATTTGTAGTAGGAGTGACTGGTTTAGATTCTTCCGCATTACTATGTTATGCAGTGGGGACTTTCGTTTGTCGTTCTCTGTTTCATTATGTTGGTTGTCTTCACTTTGGTCTGAGTTGTCCTCAGTATCCTTCAAGTCTTCGTCGTCATCTTCTGACTCCTTGTCTTCTTTATTATCTCGTTCGCCTGAATTCCCATTTATTGTTCCTTTCATGGTTCCCGTCGTCTTCCTCATTTTTGTCGTTATGGTCTTTGTCATTTTTTCCACTCCGGCCTTTTCCAAAAATGTCGTCTTCGACATGTGATGTTTTGATCATTTCTTCGTGTTTATTTAAATGACTATTCTTCAGTGATTCTCTTACTATTGTCACTTTTCTGTTGGATGGCCATGGTAATTCTTGTTCACATCTGATTCTCTCGTATTCACCATATTTTGATATCAACTCCGTTGTTCGTTTATATTCAAATCCCATAATCTCAGTACCCCGTACGTCTTTGACAAACTGTTTCATTAGCTGCGGCCATCTTTCCCTAAATCTGTTAATATATTTCTTCGTTTGATCGATTGCTTGTTTTACTAAGATTATTTGATTTTCCTTCATAATCTTTCGTTCAATCTTTTCTATTTCTGGTTCCACTTCATTGTTGAATATCTGTTGGATTTTTCTCAGTATTTCCGTTACTGATTCGTTGTCTCTGTTTTTCTTTAAGATTAAGATATTAACTTCGTTTGGCCATATCATCACATCTACTAAATGTATGCTCATTTTAACTTTATAACCATTGTCGTATAGCTGTTTATTTTTATGACTTGTTCCCATCTTTTGTTGTACCCAATTATACAGTTTATCGGTATTTGTTACTTTTAATTCAATAATCTGTATCTGAGTTTCAGGGTGTTGAATACTTACTTGGTATTGATCTGGATCAACTTCTTTCAATTTTCCTTTATATTTCGTCACCAAATCTTTCCATGTTGCCGTTAATATATCTCCTTCCCACTGGTATGCTTGAGTTATCAGTTTTATACATTTTCTGTATGTTGGTTCGTTGATATAGCTCTCATTTCGTTCTCTTTCCGATACCGTGTCGGAAATTTCCTCAAATATTTCCTCATCGTCATTTTCTATCAGTGATCCCATATCGTCGCTCTCACCCTCTTCGTTATTTTGAGGTGTTCCTTGTTCATTATTTTCATCACTTGATTGAGATAATTCACTTCTCAGGCTACTCATCGCACTTTTCCCGTCTTCCTGATCCGTCTGATCATTCTGTATTTGTCTCAGCATGTTTATATTGGCTCTGTTACTTGGTTCTTTCTTTTCGAACCACTCATTTTTCCTGAACCAGTTGTCTTTTACTTTTTCTTTTACTTGCTCATCCGTTAATTTTGGTTCTTCTCTTCTAATTCTATCTTCAATTTTTTGTAGTAATACCCTTTGAATTCGATTCTTTGTAACAATCTCGTTGCTTTTTGGTTCGTGCCCTGTTTCATCTCTTCTTCGTCTCTTTTCTTTTTCTTCTTTGGTGAACCTTGTATTATTTTTATTTTATCCTCGCTACTCAGTTCTGTCAATTGCTCCGTCAATTGATGTGACCCATTTTCTTTTATCACTTTTGTCTCGTTGATTACGGTCATATCGCTCCCTTCCTTGTTAATACACTGCTCCGCAGTGTGCGGTTCCCCTTTGTTCATTAATCTCATCATATTTATTCTTCCGGTGTTGGTTTCTCGCTTTTTCCATCTTTTTTGAATTTCTCTGGCTTTTTCGTTTAGTGGTCTCTGCCCTTCGATTCGTTGCTGGTCTTTTGTTCTCTTGTTGGTCGTTTTTGGATATCCTCTGGTATCCGTTGGATCATCTTTTTCAACTGTTCAATTTCCTGCATGATGTTGACTTGTATATTTTGACTTGGATCGTTTGCTCTTGGTTGATTATGTTTTGTCCTCATCGCGCATTCTCTCGCCACATGTCCAAGTTGGTTGCAACTGTAGCAGGTTCTAGTCCTTCCTCCTCTCATCGACATCATTGGTCCTCGGCATATATTTTCTGTGTGACCCCTTTTACCGCAATTTTGGCACATCCTTGTCTTATAACACTCGTTGCTCCAATGTCCTAGTCGTTGACATATGTTACACTTCCGATTATTGTTCTCGTTGTTCCTAAATTATTAGTGTAAAATTGAATATTACCTCTGTTATCTGGATTTGTCGTTTTTGGCGCCTTGAACAACTGTTGCGATTCTGAGATAAATTGATTCATTCCTAGATTTCCATTGTTGGTTTGATTAATTTCGGTTGTCGTTGTTGGTGTTGTAGCTATTGGTACTGCTGCCATTGCTGCTACTTGTACTGGAGTCAAGTAGTTTTCGCATTTATTAGCGATTTTTAATGCTTCCTCGAGAGTGTCTGGTGCTCGGCACCCCACTGTTGCTCGTATGTCCTTTCTTTTCATACCCTCTACGAATACGGCTATTATCTTGTCTTCCGGAACTGTTTGATTTGAATCGAATGCTTCTTTTGCCAGTCGTCTTAATTCACATGCATATAGTGCGTTTGACTCATTGTATTTCTGCTTTCGATGCAGAAAATCCAACATTTTGCGATTTACTTCCCTTTTGCTACCGAATGTTTTTATTAAAAAATTCTTTATTGATTTCCATGTTTTTAGTTTTGTTGCATCACACTTTGCCTCTAAATATACATCTTGTGCACTTCCTCTTAAATATAATGGTATTCGCTCTCGTACGACTATGTCTGGCCAGTGACATATCGTAATATATACCTCGAATTCTTTTATAAACGTTTCTAGTTCATTAATATTCCCATCGAATGGTTCTCCTCGAAATCTTTCTCTAAATTCTCCAACATTGACGTTGACATGGTTTATCTCTGGTGTGTATGTCGACTCTGACCCATTCGGGTTGTTCACTTGGTTTCCGTCTAACATTATATCTCGACACAAACTTGTTATGCCTGAACTACTATCTTCCTTGTCTGTTGGTTTGATATCAGTTACCGGATATAATTCGTTTCTTTTAATATCGTCGCTGTTTTCACTTTCGTTGGTTAAGCTGTCTGATTCAAATAATGTTTTCACTGACGCTGGTTTCTTATTGATTCTTCTGTTTCTCTTGGCTCTTTGTC
Source organism: Schmidtea polychroa (assembly GCA_959609185.1). Taxonomy (NCBI): domain Eukaryota; kingdom Metazoa; phylum Platyhelminthes; order Tricladida; family Dugesiidae; genus Schmidtea; species Schmidtea polychroa. The sequence continues at coordinate 10,084 of CAUHTR010002909.1, forward strand.
TCCCTGCGTTTCCTAATAAACTAGAGCCTCCTTTGCTCTGCGATCTCGTTCGATTGGCTTTATTATCAATTTTTCTTGCTTTAATAATCTCTTTTGAATTTCACTGTGTTTCGTTGGCCAACGCTTTAATTTTCCTCTTGTTATTTAATTTGACTTTGTTTACCTTTCTTCTATCCTCGTTTGATTCTCTTGATTCCTTATTTGTTTTCTTTTGAATTTTTGATTTCTCTTTATTTCTCTTGAATTCTTGGCTTGTATTGACTTCCTTCTGACTTATTGATTGACTTATTCTAAAATAATTAACACTCCTAGTACATATCATAATATTTTATTCATTTTATCCTACCCTTCATTTATTTCCCTATTTTCTTTATTTATACTACTCTTTACTCATTATTTCTCTCGCTGTTCCTTTTCTAATTCATGGTACGCTTTTACTTTTTGCTACTCACCCCCTTTGAATTTAAGTCCATTTTTAATTATCTATAACTCGTATCAATTATCTATATCGTCGTATCAATTATCTATCGTATAATCACAACATCAATTATATAATTCAAAAATATATATCATTAGTCATATACATATAAAACTCATCAGTAACTTAATTAATATCTCCTCATTCGCTTTTCCCCATTCAAAAATTTGGTTTCATTTTCTCTTGCGCCGGCGCTCTATCATAATTTTCCTTTACTCATTACATCTTTGTCGCACTTAATCTATTCAATTTAATCAATTTCATTTAATCGTTTATCTCTTTTATTTCGTTCATAGTTAATCATCGACGCTTTGGTTCGCGCGATCTCTACGTCTACATTTATTTACCATCGGCTCCCTGGCCGGTTTAATCACCTCTCTTATTTCATTTAAATCATTTATTTTCATTCAATTACCATCGGCTCTCTGGCCGGTTTAATCAACTCATTTTAATCTCATGAAGTCTTTTACGACTCCTAGACGCCTGGGCTTTAACACCATTACGCCATATAATTCACTATCAACCATCAACGCTTCGGTTTATTAGACCTCCGCGTCGGCATCGGCTTCCGGCCGGTTAATTATACTTTTAATCTCCGAAGTCTTTTACGACTCCTAGACGCCTGGGTTTTACACCATTACGCCATATAATTCACTATCAACCATCAACGCTTCGGTTATTAGACCTCCGCGTCGGCATCGGCTTCCGGCCGGTTTAATTATACTTTTAATCTTGAAGTCTTTTACGACTCCTAGACGCCTGGGCTTTTACACCATTACGCCGTATTCGCGGTCTTCGGTCCCTGACCGGTTTCAAATGCCCTAAATGAGGTTTCTTCAACCCCCAGACGCCTTCGGTTTTTACACCTACTATCGTCCCTACCACGATTAAATTGAGTTGACAGTTGACTTTCGGACCAATTAAAAATTTAAGGTTCCTCCTACTCAAATTATTAATCTGCTGAGGCCTCACAACTGGCTCAATTCTTGGCCGCCTATTGAAAAGAGTCTAATACCGGTAACCCTAATCTCATCGCCGTTTCACTGGGCCTATCGGTACTCGGTGTGGGCATCCGGGTTTTGTACCGACCCCTGCTAGCAATAATCACGAAGAAAAAACATCCTATCTATCAGGATTTAAAAAACACGGAAATACCTAATCGCCTCGATCTTGATTCTCAAAAGTGATGAACCAGATCTCCCGACTAGTGAAGATAAAAGGAAATTGGATATGCAGTTGACTCTCGGTCTCCCGCCTCACAACTGGTCCAATCTTGGTTGCCTGTTGAGTACGAGTCCTTTACCGGTTGACCCGCATCTCACAACCGTTTCACTGGGCTCCTTAATACTCGGTGTAGGTAACTGGGTCTCTCTCGCTCGCTACCCTTCCGGGTTTTTGTATCAAGTCCCGCTAGCCAATCAAAAAAAATGCACCCAATACTCGGTGTGGGTATCCGGGTTTTTGTATTGGGTGATCCAGCATCATCAGTCCCTTGGCTGATAATCTCCTGGACACTACAGTCCGGTGGTTAGCCGCTGTACTCGGGTGCCTCATCACTCGCTAGGGAAAAATTCATATCATCCGATTTGAAGTCCAAAAACGGTTTCTTCAAATCCGCAGCTGCTCTCGGATAATTAAAATTTTTATCTTTTGGTGCACCTTTTCAATTTTTATTTTTTATCTTTTTCTTTTTATTTACCCTTCTAGTTTGTCCTTGTCTCCCAAATTCAAAAAATATAATAATCGCGTTGGTTCATTTCCCACAAGTGGTGATCAGTCACTCGACAGAAACTCCCCAACATTTGCGATGGGCCCTACTATACTCTTCTCATCAAGGTGATCAGGATTTCCCCATCCGGGTAAGCATCGTAGGGACGATATGCTTCTCATCCCCTATGGTCCTGTCTCTCTATGCCAAAATAAAAAAAAACAGGAAAAAAAATGGTAATCGTACTGATCTTATAGATCAGCTCACACTTGATGCGATCCCAGCCAGTCCTGTATTTAATTCACGGCTTTCGCCAATTTAATTTGTGTGTTGCTTGTCTATTTATTTAACGGCTTTTGTGTATTTCATATGTCTATGTTCAACGTATGTTTTATACCTTTCGGTTGCTATTATGGAATTAGTTTTACTAACATTTTACTAACTCACACTCGGCTGCAATTCATTTCATCATCTTCAATTTTTCTACATCTCCCTCAGGGAGGTACACTACTACTCTTTCTCTCATGTTTGCGTCACATACATTACAATCGCTTCAGTTTCAATGCACAATCTTGGCAATAACATAGATGTCCGCAAGGTACCATCATTATTTTTATCTCATTGCTTCTACACACACACATTTGAATTCATTATCGATCGCCTCTCTTATCGCATCTTCAACCGTTTAAATTTTTATCTTTAATTCTTGCCATTTGATGTTAAATTTGGCCTTATCTAAACGTAAATTCTGAATCTGATATACTCTTTGAGTAGTTAATTCCACATTTGGTGTAGCAATTCTCGTCATTATACACAATTCATCATCTACTGGTCTTGGTTTTAAGATCAGTCCTTCTTGAGTGTTTGCCAACTGCTCTGCTTTTCAATTCAATCTTTGTAGTGAGTTGTTAGTTAAATTTACGAATTTTCAAGTTTCTTTATAATGTAGCCGGTTAATTCCATCAAGTTATACTTTATTAATTCAGCATTTTATTAAGTGTTCTTATTCCCCTTTAATTAGCTTACCTCTACCCATTTATTTCCTTATTCAAATTATGTAAGTTCAATAGCTGTTTTACCCTGTTAGTTTAGGCTCCCAATCCATTAAATGATGTTCCGCGCATTCTTATCCGTTCCCTCTAGTTTATTATCTTAGTCTACATAACCCTTTTGATCCCAGCTTGTCCATAATTTTAGTCATTTTATCAAATACTCAATACCCCTTTAATCTTTAACGTAGTTTTACATCTTCCCCTATTTTTAATTAATTGCATCATCTATCTATTTCTATTTCGCAATTCACTGTTTTATGCTTTATCCCCTTTTTCTTTATACCGTTATTTTCTATCCCCCCTTTTCCCTATTTTTGAATTTTTTATTATTTTCTTATATCCAAAGTATTAGTTGTTTATATTTACAATTTTTATTATTTTTGATTTTTATTTCATTTCTTACCCATCAACATTCTGTCCCATCAACACGGAACGCTCATACATTATTCTCATACCTAGTTTCATCGATTTTCTATATTTACATAATTTAAAACTTTTTATTCATCATGTACAACATTCAACATTCATTTTGATCATACACGCATATTCACACATCATGTCTATTTATTTGAGAAAACAATCTTTCTTACTCTTGCATAAAGCATTTCATTTCCTGATCAAAAAACGCTATGCATTCCCGTCTATTTACAGGTTCTTTACCAAGAAAGTTTAAATCCCGGCTGAGCCCCCAAATTTGTATGGTGGGTTACTGATGATCAAATATTTTGCTCTTTAGTGCTGTTACCAGCGTAACCCAAGATACAACATTGTTTACCGCTTGATACCCGTTGAGCGATCAACGTTGGTACTGTATCAAGAGGGTGAGTGCTCGCAAAAAGTGAGCGCACTACTTGCACTGTAATTGTCGAACACTCCTTTGGTTCACGGACTACCGTTAGAAGGTTTATGTCCGCTTTACATGGTCCCTGTCGTCGGATAGTGCTCCCGATAACCTGTTAACGTGTCTTGTATTCTTCACGGTGTCAGCCCACCCCACCATTCGTACAAATCATCATTATTCATGGGTCAATCTGTCCTACCTTCCCTGAAGATGGGTCAACTTTTCCGTCTTCGTTGGATCTCCTTGCGTCTGACATCTAAATGAGATTCGTTACCTAAAGTGTCCATTGCCCTACTTAATTATGGTTTAAATGCTCATCGCGTCTGGTCCACTCTGTCAACCTATCCCGACAAGCTACCTAGACCGCCTTATCACACCATTCCACGAAAATTTGCAACTAGTCTAAATTTAATCTTATATTAATTTAGCCTAAAACTAATATTCCATCGGAAAAATTAAAATTTTATAATAAATTAAAGTAATAAATCTTTAACCCAAATTAATAAATTAAGTTAGTGCAAAATTAAAATTTTATAAAAATTAAAGTAATAAATCTTTAACTTAAATTAATAAATTAAGTTATATTATTAAATATTTGTTTAAATGATGACGTGATAGTCATTTACTTATCACCTCAAAGCGGTGAATTTAAATTTTTATATTTATTCAGGAATTTTCAAGTAATTATGTATGCAATTGCCACTGTATGCGACCTCGCTGAGAAAGAAGCACTAGCATCGAACTTTGTTTTCGAAATGCTTGCTTCTTCCTCAGTTGCGGCAGTCAGCAGGCACAATCCACACTTATCCTCATTCAGTTTGGTAATTTATATTGTTACATCTATTTTCACTAATGTTTCAGGTACAAGTTAGCAGGAATGTTCTTTTTTAGTTCGATTCACTCGCTGTGGTCTATTTTAGTAGATTGGTGAAAATATTTCTTGTATTATTTTGCATTTGAACTGGGTATTTTACGTTTCTCATTCGCCGGCTTTGTTCATGAAGATAAGTTAAAGGTTTCTCGCAGCATTGTGTGAAATCACAGGAAGAAATTGTCCGTTTTTTGAAATGTTCATCAGTTATCAATGGTACTATTATTGGTGTTCTTGCTGGTTTGGAAGATTTCGTAAATTTCCCAATTGTCAGTTTGATTGGTTTTGTGAATTTGCTACGCACCGTATCAATTTTTAATGTAATCAGATTATAATATTTTTTGAAAATTAAATCTAACTGAATATTTATTATTTGTATATATTCTTTTTATTCATTCATTCTTATTCTATGTATAATAATAATAATAATAACATTGATAACTGTAATAATAATATAGTAATAATAATAATAATAATGAGTATAATAAATACATGTAAAATTCAAAAAAAAATTTTAGGATTATAGGACGACTAGAATTAACCTTAATTCCTGTTATTATACAACTTGGGGTCTTTATGGGGAAGGGTGGTCATATTTTTATAAGGTTATTTTATAAATCTATATATACATACACCCATCCACACCTATATATATAATATACACACACACATATATATATATATATACATATACACACATACCTATATATGGATATAATTTAAATTAATAATATTGATGTCGTTTTCCGGGGGGGGTGTTACTAAAAATAGATTTTAGTGATTTTCCGTAATTTTATTGGAAGATAGGGCCATTGAAACTAAATTTAGAGATAGGGAATCCCAAAATCAATAATTGTTTTATAATTTTATTTTTATGAAATAAAGATAATTATTATAATAATATAATAATAATAATAATAATAATAGTAATAATAATAATAATAAGAGTGGTAATGTTAATGGTAATAATAACAATAATAATAATAATAATAATAATAATAATAATAATAATAATAATAATAATAATAATAATAATAATATTAATAACGATAATAATAATAATGTTAATAATAATAATAAATGTAAATTTATATTTTATAAGATTACTACATATGGGGGTATCATTTACGAAAAATTATGGAATTATTTTTGGTTGGTTTGAAATATAATTTAACTCTATACGAAGATGATATAATTCAGTATACCTAAGGAATAGTTAATGGCTACATGATTTGAAGGGGGTCATTTATGAAAATTTTCAATTTATATTTTAAAATATAATATAAGTTAAATATATATTAAGATAAGTTAATTTAAAATGCTTAGGTAATGGGTAATGACTGTATAATTTTGAGGGGGGTCATTCATGAAATTTTACAACTTATATTTTTTATTATAATGTAAGTTAAATATATATAAAAATAAGTCAATTTAGTATGCTTAGGTAATGGGTAATGACTGTATAATTTTGAGGGGGTCATTATGAACATTTCAATTTAGAATTTTAAATATACATAAGTTAAATATATTTAAATAAGTTAATTTAGGGTATTTATGCAATGGATAATGAATGATAATTCGGAGGGGGTCATTTATGAACATTTACAATTTATATTTTAAAATATACTATATTTAAATATATATTAAGTAAGCTAATTAGATACTTAGGTAAGGTAATGACTATATGATTTTGAGGGGGGTCATTCATAAAAATTTACAATTTACATTTTTAAATATAAATAAGTTAAATATGTATTAAAATAAGTTAATTTAGTATATTTAGGTGGTAGTTGAACTATATATTTTAGGGGGGTCATTCATAAAATTTACAATTTAATTTTTAAAATAATATAGTTAAATATGTATAAATAAGGTTAATTTAGTTATTTAGGTGGTAGTTGATGGACTATATGATTTTGAGGGGTATTCATAAAATTTACAATTTACATTTTAAATATATATAAGTTAAATATGTATTAAAAAATAGTTAATTTAATATATTTAGGTGGTAGGGATTACTATATGGTTTATGGGGGTCTTTGATGAAAATTTTTCAACTATAATTTAAAGGTAATCTAAAGTTAGTATATATATTAATAGTTAAATTAGTGTATCAGTTAGTTTATGTTATATAAAGTCATTATAATTTCCAAATTTATTCGTAAAGGTAATGTATTAATGTATTTAGACAATTATTAATTTATGACCTGAGAATTATTAAGTTGATAACTGTACATATATAAGTTAATTTATAATATATATTGTCCTCGACAAAGTATAGTTTGATAATTATAAAATGTAATTATACTTATAAGTTTCATAGCACATAAGTTAGATATGATCTGGACATTTGTTGACGATTACGTAATTAGGGTATTTATAAAATATTTACAACTTATTATAGATTATATTTTTATTAACGTAGTTTATATTTTATACTTTTATGACCAAATTAAGATTATAATTATAGTCCTTTAATATAAGTTATAATTTATATTTTATGAAATTAAATTTATAGTTTATGTTTCTAAAGCTAATATAATTTTATAATTTATACTTTGAGTTTATAATTTATATTTTATGAAGTTAAGTTAAATTTATAGTTTATATTTTAAACTATATAATTTTATAATTTATATTTTTTTATAATTTATATTTTATGAAGTTAGTTAAATTATAGTTTAATTTTAAAGCCAATATAATTTTATAATTTATATTTTTATGAAGTTAAATTTATAGTTATATTTCTAAAGCTAATATAATTTTATAATTTATACTTTTATAATTAACTTAGAGTTATAATTTATAATTTTTATCGTCAATACAAATTTGTAATTTATAATTTCAAGAAATTAAATTTATAATTTATACCTTATAAACTAAATAAATTTATATTTTGAAGAAATTAAATCTATAAGTACAATTCACATTTTTATGAAATTGAGAGGATAATTTATACTTTTATGGGTTTACGATTTGTATTTTTATAGTTAGTTTAGAGTCTATTCAATTTAGTGTAGAATAATGTGAAGATGTTGCCCGAACTTATAAGTTATAGATATGATATTAGTAGTTTATAGATAAAGAGACTTTATCAATATGTCTACGGGAATTTGCGCATACCAAGACCATTACGATAGAGAAATTTAGTTTGCATCAAAATAGGTTATTTTGTGGGCATCTATAGATATTAGTTCGCTTACCAGTGCGATTGAGATTATATCATCTTAGGTCCTACTCATCGCATGAACTTTAGGTTGCAGTATTCTTACAGGGAATGGTTCAAAATTTTTAAGTCTTTAATTGCCAAAAAAAAATTTTTGCGCAGGGATCTCCCTGTTATTTTGAGTTAATTAGTTTCTTAGGTTCACATTGATTTATAGTTTAAGAGGGATTCGTTTAGAAATAACCAGCTACACTAGCATGTTGTATTGTGTGAAATTTGAGTCAGGGGATATTCCCCGTTTATCAGTTCTTAATGTTGTGTGCAAAATAGTATAATTTAAGTGTTAATTTAGGTATGTAAGTTAACGAAAAGGTCGATTTAATTAAAATTACCTACTTTCCCGACTACACTGAGTACGGTACGATAGGCCCTATTGTAATATGTATCCACAATTAGTTTCCCATAATTATTTCGTCCGCATAGTCCCTGTGACTATGCCAACTACCAAGAAGGATTTATACGCCCTACTCATGGTTAAACACCAATAGTTCGTGGCGACCTCTGGTTAAGATTATGATTTTAGTGCATGTAGGGTCGATGACCCGAAATCATTATGAACTGTGCATTCATAACTGACAAAGTGCATAGGTGCAGGTTTGGCTGGGATCTCGCTTCAAAATCATTGATAACCGACGATCTCATTCAAATCTACACCTCTATAATTAAATAGAAATAATGAAAACAAAGTTTCAATAATAATAATTTATAATTCACAATGAAATCGTCCTTACTTACAATCTCAGAAAAAATCAAAAATTTGGCATAAGAGCAAGCATTTGCATTTGCATTTTTTTTGCTTAAAAAGTGACGAAATGTGTTAGTTTATATAGCCTCTGTTTGACGTGTAAGTATACATGCGTGCATTGATGCAGTAAAACAAATTCAGATTATTTTAATTCTCGAACATTCGATTTTTAATTTTTATCGATTTTGATGGCGATTTTTCAGTAAGAATTTTGTTTTTATTTTTGAAATTTTATTTTCGAATTATTTTTATTAAATTTGCCTCCATGATGGATTTCAGCATTTCCAGAACATTCCATGCTAAATTTAATCTATTTCTATTTTTAAATTGTTTTTTATGATTTCTTTTCTAAAAATATTTATTTTTAAACTAAAATATTTATTTTTAAACTAAATATTTATTTTATAAAATTTTTATTGGGTCGTTTGGCCGTCATGATGGATTTTCGCCATTTTTATGAATTGTTCTGGATTTTTATTCAAAATATCGATATAATTTTCTTTACGTAAGATTTTATGAAGATTTTCTTAATTTTCTTTTTAATTTTTACTAATCGCCTTTATTCGAATTTGTTTTTGTTGTTTTATGTCTTTCGGTTATATTTGAGTAAGTTTTCGTGTAATACTTCTTGCTCGTGTTTTATTTTATTTTAATTCAAATGTTTTATTTTTGGGTATATTATCTCTCTAATCATTGTTTACTTGGGTTTTTATATTTTTATTTAAGTAAACTTAATGTGGGTATGCGTGTGTGTACTGACACATTTCGTCCCATTCCAACTTTGGGTCTAGAAATCAGTTCTAGCCCAACAGTATATTAGTTAGAAAATTCTTAGTTAGATGCTCATATTTATCAGAATTCAGGGAATATTTTAAATGTAACTTACGGAATTTTATCCGGACCGACTAATTTATTGGTTACTTTGTTATTTAGCAAAGGTAATTTAGTAAAATATTTAGCATTTCATAGGTAATTATCATCTAATGTTCATTAAAATAGTTAATATAACTCGTGAAAATACAGGTCATTAATAAACAACATATAGCATTGATAATTTGGTAGAAATTATAATTTGTAATAAATTTCTAGCTTTGTTCGAGGAAAAGGGAGTCATAATATAAATATGAATCATTTGGTTAAACCAAATTAAGGTGCTTATTAATTCTTCTAAAAATAAATGATGGAGTCATGTGATGGTCATAAATTTGTTCCAAAAAGGATGAGTTTCGATGAGTAATGCTTAACTCTTTGTTCTAAAAATGATAAATCATCGATGAGTCATGCGTTGTTTAAATTTATTTTGTTTAAAAATGATGAGTCATATGTCCTTGAATGACCTTGATAAAGGCATGTGTCTTGAATGGACCTTGATGAGTCATAGGACCGGAAAATTACTGAAAATAGATACTCTTTATTTTGTCACTAAAAATAGTATGACATTGATGAGTCACGTGACCATGTACTAAAATAAAAATGACCTTGACTAAAAAGTACCCCATATCTAAAACAAAGAAAACGATGAGTCATGGAGCACACTTCTTTCTACTGATTATTATTTCCCCAATAAGTATTACTGATTGTGTTCGGTGTCGGCACACCGGGTACAATAAATAGTACCACAATTTTCTTAAATGAAGTTTTTGGAATTTCTCAAATTATCTTATTCTTTACAACTATGAAATTCAGAAAAATCTTGGATAACTGAGCTATATTAATTTTCGCTGTTAGTAATTTGTTCAATATTATGATTTTCATTTTTTTTAATAAATAACATCAACAACAGCTAAATGTTATGGAAGGATTTACATAACAGTGAATAAATCAGGTAAACTTCAAATTTTACGATGAAACCGATGCAATCGAATTTTGTTAAGAATAAATTCAATAAATTGGTACTTCCGTGTTATCTTACCCCAAAAATTAAATTAAAAAAGAAACTATAATTATTATATTTATTTTCTAAATCACAGTTACAAAACTCAGCAAAGTTTCTAAAGAGTTTGTTAAATGGTCATCCAGGTGGCAAGAAAACCACAGTGCGTTGAGAATAGTTTCGAACACATCGGCAACTGTTGCTTAGAACAAGTTTGCGCCACATAAAATCACAGATATCCTTAATAAATCAGTTCATAATTCAATAACGTCATCAATAATGTATTCACTCATTTTTTTTGTTATTTTAATTGTATTTTATAATTTAATTTTTGGGGTAAGATAACACGGAAGTACCAATAAATTAATATCAAAGTTATAGAGCTTCGAATTAACCAAATAAATAGTTTTGTTAGCTGTAGAACTTCATTCATTTTTACGAATCCCAAATTAATATTTTCTTTATAAAAATGAATATTATATTTAAATATAACATGCCCATTAATCTAATGTGAGGATTGAATTTTTGCTGCCAGTTCGTTTTTTGCCAAATGTTTTCCAATGCTCTAATTATCTGTCAATACTTGCCTCAAAATTTTTAACACAATTTTCACTCTCTAATTAATTTTATTAACAAAAATCTTTTAAAATTATAATCAAGACTGTTACCACAAATCAAGGTATTCAGATTCCGGAAATTGACGAATTCCTGCATTATTAATCTCAATTAATTTTTTATCTGTCACATTTGATTTAGAATTTCTATTATTTTCCCATAGTGAACGAATTTTAAAATATTTTATAAGGTTATTTTGATACAACTGACTCTTTGAACTAGGATTTGATTAAAAGTTTGTCTTTTAAAAGTGATAAAATATCGAAACCATAGAATGGGAAACGCTAGCAACCTCCTCAAAATAGCATCCTTTCATAGGTTGTTGAAGGCGATCTGTATGGATTAAGTTTAAAATTGTTTTTCTGCAATTTTCTCATCTGATTTGCAACAAAGATTTGTGGACAGGTAACACGTAAAAAACTAAATAATTCCATTTACAATTGACCTAGGGATTTTTTCTTTTTTACCAGGTTGTTTTAATTTTAGCCCAAAATTCGATTCTTAATTCAGGCGGATTGCCCACTTTTGATAATAGAAATATATAGTCGAATAAATTTGTTATTTCGTATTCGATTTTTCCAGCAGATTTCAAATTCCACTGTCTTTCTCCAGGGAAACCGTGAAATTCTGATAACATGCTGTAAACACGATTGAATAGACGGTAAAAACGTTTTTGTAAATCATATTAAAGGACTGTCAATATATTTAATAGATCATTATTATAAAAGGATTTTGAGTTCGAGTTCTTTGGAACATTGAAGTGGTTTCCAATAATGATGATAAAACTATTTTCTGGTTGATAATATTTAGACAATAATCTTACGATGTCTTTACTTGAAGTAGCATTAATTCCATAATCTTATTTTTTACAATGCTTTAAATAAAACTCTTCGGATGCGCACTTTTCTTTATAAGAAACAAATAAATCCTGCACCATGATATCATATATACCATTGTCGTTTGGAATATGACTGAACCACTTGACAACCAAGCGGATCTAAATAAATGGGACTTTCTGCAGTAGGACACTTAAACCCAATGTTGCACCACTTCCATGAGCTAATAAAGTAATTTATTTTTATCACCACCAATTTTTCTATGTTAGTTTGAATCCACTCTAAACCCCACTAACAAATCAGACATAGAAAAGTTTTCTAATGTAAGATATGATTATAAAATTTCCAAAAGGTCCCCAACCTATAACTCAACGTAACAAAAATCGCATCCACTTCATTACAAAACCCTCACTGGGTTCAAAAGGATAATTGCGACCAATTTTACTCGAAATATCATTAGCATAATATACTCCAGAAAAGAATACAACAACGGGAATATTTTTCGGCCTTCTTTTAGGAATTCTAATAGTGAGATATAAGCAATCTTCACTAAAATGGTTTTGTTAGTAGGTTGTTTCAGAGGATTGTTCACCTATAAAACTAATGCATCTCTTTCGAGGTAAATTTTTCGTGCATCTCCAAACACTGTATTAATATACACTGATTTGAATGACTAGCAAAACATGTTTCAATAGATTCAATTCAATAGATTCCAACCATCTCAGTGAACTTTTCGACAGTTGTCGGGACCAAGAATATCTTTTACGCCAACTTCAATAATGAAGGCGATACAGAAAATGGAAATTACATTGAACACATAATTTTCATCAATTAATTGTCCCAGATATTTAGTACAAAAGGTGTCACATGAAAACGGTGATATCTTTTTTCAAAAAAAAAATTGTGTGAAAAGTGAATTAGATCGATAGAAAACAAATAACAAATATAAAAATAGTAAGTTAGTTATGGGTGAAAATGCTTGATTCGTATTGCATTTTGGTTCAGTTTGAAATGGAAAAAACAATCGTCGTTTAATAAATTTGCGTATGGGGATCTCAACCTCCATTTTAATTGAAATATCAATAATTTTCTATAATTCCTTTAATGATTGCAAGTTCACCAAATTGAATTATGAAACAAAACAGTAGGGTTATATTGAGATAATTGTAATTTTTAATGATTATTATAACTAATATAACGTATAGGGTTCTTATTTATTAGTAGTATCTTGCATGTAATAGTGTAAAATTTCATTTTATCCTGTCATCTTTTCAATTAAGTGTTTTTTGATTTAATTCATATATAACTTATTTATTAATTTTGTTTATATCAGTGATCAGCACTATCTTAAAATTAAAATAAATTCTTGATCCTTGAAATATGTTTTTATATTTATTTATTTAATAAGTTACTTCGATAAGATAATGATTATAGTTGTATGAACTATATTTGTTGATAAATGTTTTCAGGCGCCATAAGTTAGGACCACTGGTTTAGAGGAATTACAGTTCAAAATGACTGCAATGAATAAACGAATACATATAGATATTGAATAATTGATATAGAATTTTTATATTTATTTATAACTATCTGGGGTACTCGGCGTTGTACGATTTGAAAATAGTAAACAGATTCAAAATAAAGAAATTTATTTCAATTCATTTATTAAAAAAAATAATTTAAAAAATACATTAAAATTTAATTAAATTTTATCAAATTTTACAATGGGAAGACGACTTCTGATCTAATTTTCAGTAGTACAATGTGTAGATGGAATTTAAAACTAAATATAATAGCACTTCAAAAATTTGAAAAATGTTAATGCGAATCTACTGTAGTAAATCAAGGGTACTCTGAGTAGGGTTAGGGTACCCTAGGAATGGTCACCGGGGGTTGAAATATAGCCTATGACCTGTCCCGAGTCAAATGAGGGTCACATGCAAAATTTCAGCACCCTAGTTCCAACGGTGAGGAATTCTATGGGTAACAAACAAATCAACAAACTTTCATCTTTATATATTAGATATTTATTATATTTTATATATTTATTAGTACTAAATTAGAGAAAATCTCTTTATTATTTGCTGAAAATTAATAACTAGACATAATGAATTAAGAATTTAACAGTTTTTTCAAGTCTATTGCAAGACTGAATGCGGAATTACACTTTTTCAACAAATACTTAAATTCCAAGATCACCAAACCCCGATTTCTAATTTTAAAATCTCGGTAAAATAGATTTAATTGTTTTCTTTACATTGACATTAAATTATTAAATAATTGAAATAAATAATTTCCGGGTTATAATTTTCAAAAATTGTGTCATGTTTCGTGTTCTTAATTCTTAGTTAAATAGCCTCAACACGCAGTAAAAACTTTGTGCGTGAAATACCTTATCAGTATGAAACTATCTCTAATTTCAATTTTGATCTTCATTATGATAATGAAAAAGTTTCTCAACATCTAAACAAATTATAATAATGATAATAATACAGGGTTATTCATTTTTATATTTACATCTATTCATTTTTATATCGACATTTATTAATTTTCATATCAGCATAAATACAACAAAAAAAATTTTATAATACTTTTAATTCTCAAACGTCCCACAAGTTTCAAATATTTAAATAGAGTTTAACACGATAAAACACTTGATTTAAATCAGCAAACTCAAAATCTTTACATTCTAAACAGCAAATATATTAAATAAATGGCTGTTTTAGCCTAGCTAGCTCCAAACATCTTTTCGTGTTACGAAAAAATCCTACACATTCCAAAGAAACCCAATTTTCTCCTTACATAACATCATTAATCAATTGGCTAACACTTGCATCAGGATTTAGCAATATTAAGCTTCTAAACTTTCTTTTACCATCGAAAAAAACTCTTATATTGGGTTTAGTTCGATTTCGTAGTATCCGATTTCGTTTTGCTGAAGTAGATTTTAAATGAAGTAGAGTTATACGCGCCCAACTTATATTCGTAACATATTAAACCAGTAATTCAAATTGCACAAATTAGACTATAGTTTATTCCCTTATTTGCAGGTATGCTGATATAAGCTTTTTGATTTACTGGTGAATATCCAGTTTCATCAAGGAAAATCATATTGCCATCAGAATTTCTGGAAACTTCGTTTGCATATATTGCTCTTGGATTAATATTAGCTAAAGAGTTACGCTCAATCGGAATTAAGGAAAGCCTTTTTCTTGTCCATGATTGTTTTTTAAGTTTTTCTAGACACTGTAGACTGAGAAATTTGAATGTTACAATTTTTATTAACCGCTTGTATTAATTCTCGTTGGTTAATTGCATTGTTACATGATATTTTATTAAATATAACCTGTCAATTTCAGTATTTATAGAATTAAGAATCCTACATGAGTTCTTCCTTTTTTCTCCAGTCTCTTCAAAATTTACTCCGTTTTGCTTGCTTTTTAATATTTTCATTACGGTCTGTCTGTGTAACTGCATTGTTTCAGAAATTTTTTTTATTGTACAATTTTCGTCTTCGGCCATTTTTAGCACAATGTTATAAATTTCTCTTGTAATGTTTTTTCTCTCTTTGCGAGAGATAGGTAAATATAGAGATATAAAAATATTATTCAATATAAAAATTAACAAAAATGTCGATAGAAAAATGAATAGATGTAAATATAAAAATGAATAACCTTGTAATGATTCCTTATTTTTTTCAGCTCACCCAAAAATTTGAAAAAATTAAAAATTTGATCATCATTTTCAATGTATTTAATTGTTTTATATTTGTGTCATAAACACATCCTCTATAATCTTCTGTTGGTGTCCTAGTGGCCTTTACCTTATCAGACTTAGATGACTTTCAAGGAATTCGGTAAAGCACTAAGGATCTTGCGCAGTATACTCTAGAGCAGTGCTTCTTAAACTTTTTTCATTCGCGACCCTATTAATGATTGTAAACCTTTTTTGCGACCACTTATAATTTAAAATAAAGATATATAAATTTTTTGTGAAGATTTATTAATTAAGTAATAATATAAATACATATGACAAAATTGACGTTTCAGAGTTGGTCACTACGGACAAATTTCCATTTACCTAATGAGTAGGGAAACATACGACAATTATGCAATTTTATGTATTTGAATATTTTATATAAAAATTTCGCGACCCCAATATTTCGCTAGGCGACCCCAAATGGGGTCGCGACCCATAGTTTAAGAAGCCCTGCTCTAGAGCACCAAATATGACTGTTGCAATCAACCAGCTGCATACCCATGTAGATGAGACACGTTGGTACTGTTGAGAATACTTAAATAGCAAATAATATAATAAATATGTAAATTAACTGGAAGAAAATCGTCATGAAAAACGGGATGATTTAGGGGAACTATTAGAAGAAAAAGAAAGTAAAAAGAAATGGAAAATGAAAAAAAGAAACCAAACAAAAGAAAACAAACAAGAAAGCAAAACAAAGGTCATTATTAATTAATTAGTACAAAGGAGAATAGGAATTTCAAATTCCAAAAACAGAACAAAAGAAAAAAGGGATATCCTGACAGCTTGTCAGAGATATCGGAATTGCCAAGAGAAGTTGGCCTAACAAAAAGAAGGGAAAAAAGCAAAATATATCGCGACATCTGTCAGAGATGAAATGGAAATAGTCGGGAAATGCGAAAGAAAGAGAAATGGGAAACATTAGATTATCTCTAGTGCACAAATGAAACGAGGAACTGTTGGCCGAGAAATTGACATAAAAATCAGGCAAAAATCAGACGAAAATTTATTGGAAAACGGAACGGAAGACGAGGTAAGAGTCTACGGTAAAAGGAGATAAAACTAATGGAGAAAATTAAAGAGAAATTGTGAGAGAAATTTATAGTCATTGAGACGAGTAGTTATTGGAAAACGATTTGTTGGAGAATAATTGTGGAGAATAATTGTTGGAAAAGATTTTCAGAAAAGAATTAGTTGAGAAATAAACAAAAAGAAGTTATTTGAATATTTGAATAAAGTTGTCGAAGAATGTCAAAGAAAACAATTGTAGGGCTAGAACTGAATTCTAGACCCAAAATCCTGAAAATGTGACGAAATATGGTGGTACATTACACGCACACCTATCAGTAAATTTATTCAAATAAACTATATACAACACCAAATAATACTTTCAAAGTTTTATGAATGGTCCTGAACCTTCAAACATATATATATATATATATATATATATATATATATATATATATATATATATATATATATATATATATATATATATATATATATATATATATATATATTAGGGTGGAGTGAAAGTGACCGAAAAAATTTTTTGACTTAGTAGACTTTGGATAGTTATAAAAACTTGCTATGAGGTCAAATGAAGTACTCTGTAAAGAAAAACAATAATTTAAATAATGTCTTGAGGTTCCACAACCAACTTTAAAATGTAACCATTGATAAGAAAACGATAATGTATTTGCTATCCGGTGTTCTTTTCATTACAAGGAATTGGCAACTTTTTGCTTCCACTAATACGTTATCGTTAATTACTGTTAACTAAAAGATCATTATTAGTTCACTTTTCTACGCATTCACACGCTGCACTTCCTGTTTCTAGAGTCAATTCAGACGGATTATTGCATACATATTGCATAACATTGTATTTTTTTTGAATCGCTGTATGTAGTATTGTTAGTGATAAATAATTACTCCACTACGATACTTCATTATAAGAGGTAATATTATAACATATTATTGAAGTCATTGATGGCATTTAAATAATATGGATTTAAAATGCCTCTGGTTTTCCTTTTTAGAGTTGCAATGGCTGTAACCAGAAAGAAAGTGTCTTGTGTCATCTTTGGTGGTCCATCCGAGATGCCCGACAATCAACTACCGACTTATGCAGATGTTATGAAATTCTACAACCTGACAAAGCAGAGACTGAAATGCGAATTGAACAATAAAGATCCTTCACATCGCAACGTGGCAGAAACAGTGTCAATGAAAGTAGAACAAATATGGGACAAAGCTTCCATACCACATGTAAGCCACCGCCGTGTTCATGAAATGTTGAACGTGTACCACAAGACGTTCATGAAATTGCTGAAGCCGTATAAATCTAGGAAGGACTCAGAACCATACAGAGAGAAAATATCGCAGTTTAAAGATGAATCGATTAAACTCTTTGACATTTGCTCCTGCAAGTGCTCTTGTATGTCTCAGTGTCACTGTGAGAAGTCAAGAAAGATACCCACAATTGAACGTGACTTTCTAGAAGATCAGCGGGGTTCACGCAGTATGATCATAGCTGGAGTTGATGAGGTTGAATCCAGTAGATTACAAAAGCGGTATATCCGTAAAGAGTCGACACAGAGGCAGATGTGTACCAAATCTGCCATTGATGACATCGGTGATAAACAGTCGGATGTCTGTGACG
Source organism: Schmidtea polychroa (assembly GCA_959609185.1). Taxonomy (NCBI): domain Eukaryota; kingdom Metazoa; phylum Platyhelminthes; order Tricladida; family Dugesiidae; genus Schmidtea; species Schmidtea polychroa. Next base: position 28,750 of record CAUHTR010002909.1, read on the forward strand.
AGATTTCTGGAATGGAAGAGGAAATGGATACCGGCGATGATGACTCTGATGACGATTGTATAAGCCAAATTAAACAACAGCGAAAATTGAATGACAAGCGGTATGAATTGACCCGGTAATTCAACGCAACGCATTCTTTAGTCATCCAGAAAATCTGTTGCTTGCGATGCTTACCGATGAAAGATCAGATATACGCGAGTTAGCTCTGCGACGCATACTGAAATCCAGAAAGCAGAAACGTACGACTTCAGTTAGATCTTTCTGCGTGCCAGTAATCAACTTTGAAGCTACTAGCTACATAGACATGATCGATTGGCAGAAAACTCCGATCACAGAGCCTCCAATCGTAGTGGACATTGACGAAGATACTTTGTTAACCATGATCCGGGAAGAAGAAACGCCAAGACTGGATTTCGCCCGCTATCCTTGTCACACCCAGGCAGTAGAGAGACATATCAAGCTAGTGACAGAAGCATCCGAAATGGTGTGTGGTCCAGAAAAACGCGACGGATTCATTAGAGCACGCTTGGAATCGAGATCGAAAATGCCAAAACTGGACACCAAAGCCCAACATCATTTGTAGTTATAAAAACATGTTAGACAGTTTGCATGTGGTTTCCCTTCACAGATATGGTTCTTATTACTTGTAATGTTATGTACAGACTGTTAAAAAGTTAAACCATAACATAAATATGTTACTTATAAAAAAATGTTTTTTTTAAAGATTATTGCTTTTTTATCGAAATATGCCTATACTTTAGGTCAATTGTGGAACCTCAAGATATGCTTTAAATTGTCTAATTGTTTGCCACATTACTAATTGCATGTGTTACCAAGTTTTTATAGCTATCCAAACAAGATATTAAGAAAAAAAAATTTTCACTCCACCCTAATATATATATCCGACAAGATATTTTGTTCCTAAATATTTATTTTTACACACATACTCAACCCATTAAACTTTATTATTATTACTATTATTATTATTATTATTTTTATTATTATTATTATTATCAATATTATCGCCAATGTTATTATTATTATCGGCTTTCTTGTTACGATTTTACATCGACTTCTTGGGGTTTTCGTTGCTATGTGGTTTGCTCTGACGGAATTTTCTTAATAATTATTGATTTATCAATTATCGGCCTTATGTCCCAACACTTCGATTTATAGAAATTTTAGATTTGTAGATAAAACTCGAACTTGAGACGCATGATATCGGCTCATCTGTTTCATAAATGTACACACCTCTTTCAATATTAGCAACTTCGGATGTTTCTTCTTGTATGTGTTGGGTTTCGATGTAATGGGCATAAAAATAAAGTGAAAATTATTTAAAAACATCAAATTCGCAATAATAATTAAAGTACAAAAATATTAATTAAAAAATCAAAAAAATTAAAAATAAATATTTTCCGGGAGGAAACGGATTTGAGTGTATGCGAAACAATGAGATGTGTTCAAATATAATAAAATCAATGGAGGAGGGGGGGCTCCCTAGAAGGAAAAATTTTTAATAATTCAAATTAATTAAAAATTAATTATCTAATGGAAAACACAAGTAGTGTGAAAAAATCCTAGTTATAAAACAAAACTATTTAATTAAGTCGCGGCAAATTAAAGAATGAGGAAAATCCGAGAGAAAAGAGAGCCGACTGTAAAGTCAATTCCGGCAAAATTATCATTAAAATAAATGAAATGTAGGAAAACATAAAAGCTCCGAATTGAAAAATATAGGCGAGTAAAGCCCGGAGAGAAAGATGCCAAAATGACAAAATCAATTTGATTGGGAAAGAATTTAATTATAGGATTGGTATAATAAGATCAGCAAAGTCAACAGAATTGCCGATTGATTGAATAAAGAAGCTTGGTAAATTTAAAATTAATTGAAAGCGATTTGAAACTTAGTAATAGCCAAATCAAGTTGAGTCTTACATGACAGAAATGGAGATATCCCTACGCCAGACTAAAAATGATATTGAAAATAGTGCAGAATAAAAAAGTGTTACTAAAAGTGGCGCAGGGTTAAATTGTTGAATTAAAGTGTGTAGATAATAAAAGTGTAATTGTGGTAATTTCGAATAAATAATATTGCGTTGGATTGCTCGATTTGGTTAATAAAAGGACACCAAGGAATCAGACATTGGTACCAACTTACATAAATACCCAACACATATTTTTTGCAAAAATTATTTCTATCTTTAATTTAAGTATATTAAATCCTTCCCCCGTGAAATATAGTAATGAACATTCATAGCACCTGAATTATATAAACTATAACTTGTCTTTTCTTTCAGCAACTATATATTATTTTTGTTTTTCAGCAATTTTTTGCTAATTTCAAAATTAGTTTCTCATATTCTCAAACAGCATTTTCATGTATTTTGATTTCAACGCTTCTTCTTTATTCTAATACAATCCTGATTTATGAGAGAATTTCTCTCATTTTACCTTTATATTCAAAAGATTATATAACTGTTAACTTTCTTGGAATATATATCAGATGAATTCTGTCCAATAATTAAGTGGGCGAAATAAAAGAAAACTAATTCAATATACAAACTTCATGAATAACGGATTCATTGTTAAGTTATATTTTTTTTAATTTTAATTAAGAATTTTTGTGATTTCTTCTTCTGAATCTTCTTATATTTTCATAACTCAATAAAACAAATAATGCATTTCACACTGAAACACTGTCAAGCACATAAAATGTCAAAAACTGCTTTTTTAGGAAGTTCAATAGCAATTTTTTGACATTTTACTAATAGTGTGTTCTTATCATTTTATATTTTTAGATTTAAAATAATTAAGACTGAATATATTTTTATTTTATATACTATATTTATTATCAATAATTTTATAAATTTTTCCAAGTTTCGAAATAAGTCTTTAAATCTTTTTTAAATTTCTTTACATACTTTTTTTCCTCTTTTTTTGAAATAAATTCTTTCAACCATTAACCAGATTATAGGCGGTTAATTTTTAATAAAATGAATTATTAAATATTTATTACGATTTATATTTTTAATAAAATTTCACTTTAGAATTAATATCAAGAATCATATTAAATTTAAAATGATTCATAATTGCTTAACATTTTGATAACCGAAACTCGTTTATTTATGAAACTTTCCTTATAAAATTCCTCATGATTTACTAAGACACTTGGGTACTTCATTTCTTTGCGAATTCTATCATTCAGTGCTCTAATTCTCAATTTTCTAATTTTCTTTTTAGTCTGAGCTTTCAGCAAAACGGATTCTTCGTGCAGCTGAGCGGCGACATCAGTAATAATCCCAGTTGCTATAAATGGAAATGCAGACATTAAAAGACACATTGGAATCACGACAAAGTAAAAGGATTCATTTTCATGTAAGTGAAATATTAAATGAGCCAACATGACACCTTTTTCACTTATTTTGATTATGGTTGGCATTTCGATATATGAATCGTATCGAAGACATATTTTATTGGATTCACTGATAATATATCTGTGGCGAGTAGCTAAAGAAAATAAAAAAATTCCAATAAAGGTATTAATCAAAATAATTAAATTTTGATATTTCACGGTTGAGTGACTTAGTAGATTTTATAGGGGTTTTCATCCATTAGTATGACCTTGAAATTAAAAGTACATTGGTTTAATTTATTTGTGATAATTTAGTACTGATAAATAAAAAATTCATATATATATATATATTTCATTGTAGATTTCATTGCATACATTGGAAGTACCCTCAGGACATTGCACCAATGAGTTAAAGAACATCTAGATCTTGGTGGAACATCCTCGTTGGGCAGACATCTCCGGCAGTGTCAGCCAACAGAAGAAAGAAAAAATATTTCAATAGAAATCATAGCTAATGGAAACATCCAAAAGAAAAATGTCAGATTCAAAGAAGCAATTCTCATCATAAACAGACAGCCAAAGATCAACACTAAAGAAGAAATCAATGAAATCATGAATTTGATCTGTTGTCATTGACTTTGAGAATAACTGACAATATAAAGAAATTAAAAAAATAGAATAAATTAAAAAGTAATAATTAGAATAATATAGAAAAAAATTTTAAAAAATAGGGTTTGAAAATCAAAATTGACACATTTATTGAAATATTTAAATAGCATATATAAGTAGTTATTGGAGGCTTTATTTAAAATATTTTCAAATATTTTATTAGGCTTCTAGAAGCTAATTATAGAAGCTGTAAAAAATTTAAAAATTTTTAGTTTGTGTCATTTTGAAATTTTAAATGTAAAAATTTTAAAAGTTTTTAGTAAAACAATTCATTATATTTACAACCAATGAGAATTAAGAGAAAGGAAATAAAAGAAAGATTGAAAGGTATTTTGGGAAGAACATTGCTAAATTCCAGGAGATTGACAAGGACTATCGTATAGTCGAAAATTCTTTCATTAAATACATTATTTGCAGCAAAAGGCTTAAATTATCATTTTATTGTTTTAAATAATAATAATAATAATAATAATAATAATAATAAACCAATTCACAAACTGACAAAAATAGAAAGCTAAATAACCAGATCTGAAATAAATTTATAACACAATAATATAATAATTATAACAATAATATTAAATAGTTATAGAATTATGATAATATTTATAAGCTAAATAAATAATAGCAAAACCCATTTAAATTAATTTCCTATTATTAAAATAGATTTTTTTCTTTTTAAACTAGATAAATAAACCATTTAAATTAATTTCCAATTAAAATAAATTTTTACTGATCAATTAATAAAATTAAAAATTTTTTCAATTATTCTCCGAAAATGCCCATGAGAGGGCAGGGCAGTTGAACGAATTTCGTGAGCCTACCCGTTTTATTCACATACAAACACAGTAAGATTTAGTTCTTATTTACTTATTTTCTTATTCATTTGTCTGAATTTCAGAAAAACAGACGAGATCAATTTCTATTGGCTACTCAAAAAATCATTATCATATCATGACAACAAATCTCCTAATAAAATTCATTCCAAAATAGATGGGAATGATAACCATGTTGATTTTATTTTTTAATCTACCATTTTTATAAAAGATGCCGGCAGCGGAGTAATTTTAAAATATAGATTATATATTAGCATAATTGATCAAATAAATATAACTTCTTCTAATTCAGAAAGCTTTAATTGTTCGAAAATATAGAAAATTAGTATAATTTCGAACACTTTGTAATGATAACTTTTGTGTACATGAATATAGAAATTCAGCATCAAAGCGGAAGAATGGTTTTCAAATGTTTTCAAACTTGTTTGATTTGGATAGGAATTGTAATTTTGCTCAATTTTGATTTAATCAACAATATTTATGAATTCTTAAAAGGTCCAGTTTAATAATATAAGTTAATGAAAGAGTTTCAAAATAATAAAGATTTCATTGATTATAAATAAATGATTATGAAATATCGAAATTTGTTTTTGATTATTGATGAAATAGTTCAATTGAAATTTGAATATGTAATTATGACTAAATGCTGCTGGAAAAAAATTTTAAAATTAGGATATTTCTTGTTGCCTCTACCTCATTTATGGTCTCCTAAATTTGCAACTGAGAAAAAAAGGAGCCATTTAAAAGAGAATCTAACACTAGATTTTCATTCAATAGCGATAACCCGTAGCACTCTCCAATCGCTGAGATAGAACTGATTTAATACTATTTACTGATGTTGATATATGCTGATTTAATACGAGAACTCGACTCTGACCCAAAAGAACAATGGAGAAAATATAACTAGGTGTTTTTATTTGATTTTCAAATATTTTTTTTGATTAATTTCATTTCAATACTATTTGAATTTTGTAAAACTTCATAATAAATAAGTAGTTTAATAAAAATTTTATTTTAAAGTTTTATTTTTTGTCCAGCCTAATTTGTTTCGTTTTATTTCATAAATTTTAAGTAAGATCTACCTTTTATAGGTTATATTTATATGTCGATTATTGCTTTGATCTCAATGAATAACGTGATTCATCTTCTGCTAATATCTTTTTGCATCTATTTATATGAACGATGATTGTTCCAGCATTTTTATTGTTTTGTGGACGCAGTTTTAAATTAGTCTCTGTCGTATCGCATTCTAGATATGGTCCTTTGAACGGTCGTTGCAATTTCTTTTCACGAGGTTTTAATGATCTGCTGGTATAAGTAATTACATGATCTTTCTCCCCTTCTACTTACTGTCCTAATACCGCGCCTAATGCGAAATTACTGGCATCTGTCAATAGTTTTTTAAATTTTAAATAATAAATAATAATTTTAAATAATAAAAACACCATTTTTTAATTTTTATAAAATCCTTCTAAGTGGATATTTGGATCTAAGGTTTGAATTTAAAGTTATCACATTGACTATTAAATTGCTTTACTGTTTTGCCCTCGGGCCAAAATAGAATTTTGTTTACAAAAGTTTTAGTCTATGATTGCTTGTTTTAATCGTTATAAAAATGTAGTAGCTGAGATCGCAGTTAAAAGCAGTTAAACAGTTACAAGTTAAAATTAGATTATTACATTATATTTAATTTATAAAATCAAATATATAAATTTATTTCCAAATATTTAAAATAATAAAATATAAATTTAAAATAATTCAAAAATATAATGAATACTGAAATATAATTCATTCTTAATTTCGAATTGAATGGATACGTTGATTTTAATTATGCCTTTTACTTGGCAAACAACCTTGTAGCCTTTATGTTCTAAATTATACGGAATTCGAAGATATTTTCGACTCTCTTCTTTAAGTTCATAATCAGATTTGGTTAGCGTAAAATAACTAACTGTTGTTTCATACTCGTCTTGAAGAAAGCCATTGTGGCTGCATTGTACAATGGAGCCCATTATATTTGCGTATAGAAAGAAACAGATCTGAGATGCATAAACTAAAATTAAAATACATGTACTATGAAATTTAAAATATATGATAAATTATTTATTGTAATTACTATCGCTTATAGCATTCGTTACCACTCTAAATTATTTAATTTTTAATTGCATTCGAAATTTTGTTTATTATTCTAAATACAGTTTGATTTTTTTTTAATAAATTCTGTCAGTTCGCATTCCCAAATTTATGTCTTATGTCAAACCTGGCTTGCCAATGTTAAACGCTTGTCATAAAAATACATTTAAAATAGTAAGAGCATTCTCGTGGTTGACAGTAAATGTATTATTGTTATTGAAGTTGAAAAATGCATTTTTTATAAAACATTAATTTCAATTTGGAAATACTGAAATATTTTGAAATATCCTGTGAATAGCTCCAAGACATTTTACGGGACCACAAATTACACTTTGAATTTATTATTTTAATTTAATATTAATTAAATATTAATGGGGAAAAAACAAAAACGTTATTAAAGTTGAATTTTAAGATGAGCTATGTGGTTGGGACGATTTTTAAATATAACGGTGAAAAGTTTTGAAGTCACCAGATTTTATTTAAATAGCAAGATGGTCTACCTAGTTATTTATTTAAATTATATTGTTATAAATGATTCCTTATATCGACAAGTTATTATAAAAAATCTAAATTGTAATGGAAAATACGAATGGATAATAGAATGATCAGTACCCAAGTGGAATTTATAAGCTAAACCTGTGCTCCGCAACTTTATCTTAGATGCTCCGCCCAAAAATTATATTAAATTAAAGTTATAATATATTAATTTTGTAAGTTTTATTTATAATTGAATCGATTTTTAAGAAATATTAAAAAATCGATTGAGTAAGTATCTTACCTGCTTTTAACCATTTACTAAAAGTAAAAAAAATTATATATAAAAACGATTAAAGTTTATTCGTTTTAATATATTATTTTATTAATCATTAAACATTTGCAATATAAACCAATTACCTATTTTGTAACGAAAAGTAAGCAAATATAAATTTATTTGTTTTTATTCAAAATTTATTTAAAATAGTATCATGGACAAATTTTTTAAACCAAAAAGTAATTCGATTCAAAATATTAATGATGAAGCAAATACAAGTCTCACTAGTATTACAAGTGACAATACAACGGATGACATATGTAATAAAAAAAAATTAATAGACATTATTCTGATGAATACATTTGTTTTGGGTTTACATGGACCGGTGAAAGTGATTGTCTGCATGTACATAATGTATTGTATGCGGTGAAAAGCTGTTCAATAGTGCTATTTACTGCTAAATTGAAGCGTCACTTTACTACTAAGCATATGGATTTAGTTTCAAAAAACAAAGATTATTTTCACAATCTATTGGATATACAAAGTAAGCAAGCAAAACGATTTAAAAATGCTATCACAATTTCTGAAAAAGCTTAACTTGTCTCATAAAAAGTGGCAGAAATAATTACATTGGAATTAAAACCACATAATATAGCAGAAAGTCTTATTTTACCATCATGTTGTGAAATAGTTAACATTATGTTTGGTGATAATGCTAATGATACAATTAAAAAAAGAATAAAGCACATGTCAAATGATATTAAAGAATCAGTTAATAGTAAACTTTCAAAACATATTTTGCTAAGCAAATTGACGAATCTGTTGATATTAGCAACCAAGCCCAATTACATTCGTTCGCTTCATTGATGAAAAGGAAATAATAAATCAATTCCTTTGCTACAAAGAGGCTTACCAAACACAACAGAAAAAGATATTTTTAACTGTATTAACATATTTAGAAAAATCTTAAGTATCTTAGGATCTGAGTGTAGGAATTTGTACAGATGGATGTCCATCAATGGCAGGATTTATTAAAGGATGTGTGGCACTAATTACGGAAAAAAATCCAGATATTATCTCTATACATTGATTTTTACATCGATAAGCTTTAATTTCAAAAACATTACCACTGTCATTAAAATCTGTATTAGATGAACCTGTAGAAATAGTGAACTATATCAAATCAAGACCTCTACAGACATGAATTTTTAAACATTCCTTTTATATACTGAAATTAGATGGTTGTCTCGAGGTAAAGTTTTATGCCGTTTATTGGAGCTTAAAGATGAATTGCTGGATTATTTTCAAGATGTAGCCATAGATAGATTTGCTAAATTTCTTGAAAATTATGTTTGGTATGCTAAATTAGCATATTTAGCCGATATTTTCAAATACCTAAATTCACCGAATACAATTATTCAAGGAAAAAATGAAAATGTTTTAACATCCACAGACAAAATGTTGTACTAGAAAAGTAGAATAACAGTAAAAAACTCATTTGATATGTTTCATTCAATTCAAACGGAAAATATTGCAGATATTGTTCCTGCAATTATACAACATCTAACAATATTAGATCAAAAAATTCGCGTTTTACTTTCCATCTCTTAAATTAGAATCCTATGACTGGATGCGAAACCCGTTTGATATATGATATATTTGAATCTTCAAATACAGAATTATCTTTACAGGAAGAAGACATTATTTCATTGTCGACAGATCGCTCTCTCAAAATGAAGTCCACAGAAATATCTATTGAAAATTTTTGGATTTTGACTCCATCTCTATCTAAAAAAGTTCTTAAGATTTTATTGCAATTTTCCCCCACATATCTCTCTGGATTCTCAACATTGAACAATATTAAAAACAAAAAACGAGTAAGACTTATAGACATAGAAGAGGAAATGAGGGTAGCAATATTCCAAATCAGGCTAATATTGGTAAAATATGCTCAAATATCACATTAATATTTTAAGAATAAGTATTGTTGTTTTTAATAATTAAATTTATTTATTATTACTGGAATTGATATATTAGTTCTGATGCTCCGGGAAAATATTATAAAATCAAATGTGCTCCACACCCCCAAAAGGTTAAGAATCACTGAGCTAAACTATTAAACCAGAAGGAAAAAGTAAAGAGACATAAAATGTGAGAATAAACAAGAAATAAAAAATCTGAAAATTTAATAATTTATTAGAAATTTCAATGTTACAAATAAATTCTAGCGATATCAATCGTCCCAATCTATGTGATATACAAGAAGAGGTCATAAATTCAAATCAAGATTGGTAAATTAAATTGTTGGGGTTGTTGGTGAAATTAAATATTGCCAGTTATTAATCTGATTCCAAAGCGAGCCTTGTTTAACAGCAATATCGAACGCAGGGAGTCAGATCAATAATTGTTGAACAAACTCAACAATTAATTAAAATTATTATTATTATTTAATTGTATTTTTTATCGTTGTTATTTAAAATCTAATAAAAATATTAATTTAAATTTAAAAATATTTCGATATTTGTGAAGAGTCCCAAGGCGTTCTACGACCTACAGTTGGGAAAGAATAATTTAGAGTTCATTTGAAACTTGAAGGTAACATTGGTAAGATAACATACTAATATTCAATATTATTTTAATGGTTTCGGTTTTATCTAACTACACTGGGATATAACTTTTAAAATTATAATTATCTAGTAATAATGAAAATAAAACGTTATACCTCTTAGTTTAAAATTTAGATAAGAGGAATATTGATAACCGAGTGTTGAAAGGAAGTAACAAACAAATTCATAAGATCCTCCTTGAGAACTTTCAATGGTTATATAATTGTTAGTCACTTTAATTTGGGACGGACCAAAAAGTTGTACAATACTTAATCGGTAGTCAATGTACGCCAGTGCCAAGCACGCGATTGCCGTATTATCATTAATTATATTATCTGTATTATTCCATTCCAAATATTCGAAAACTAAATAAAATTTTTATTTTAAAAATGAAAGAAAATTAAGGTTGTTTTTATAGTTTTGAAATTTTAATTTTTTTCAATTTTAAATTAAAAATCAATTTTAAAATTTGGGTTATGATTCATAAATTAGGTAAAAAAAACATCGGTTTTTTTTCATTAGATGTCACCGAATAATTTCTGTAATAATATTTTATTAAATATATAGTTTTTTGTACCTGAACGTACGGGATACGGTTTGTTGCGTTCGGGCGATATTATAGCGGCCGTATCACATACGTTCATTTGGGTAATGATGGACTATTTTCAAACCTTTTTAAATTAAAACTTAAATAACTTTTGTAAACATTTTATCAATATATCACACTGTGCTATGTGTATTACATACATTACATTTTTGTATCATGTCGATTACGGCACTCTATATCTCTGTATTTGGAAAAAATTCAAAAAATGAGAATGTCCTTATAAATTTTCTTCCTACAGAATGCATCGAAACATCATTGTATTTAATCACCGTAATATTTTTGAACATTTTAATGAATTCCTTCTATAGGAATATGGAAACCTGAAGCAATTCATTATCATCATTCAATTCGTCGGTACTAGCAAAAGATGAATTCTTTGAGACCATTTCCATCATTTTATAATTCCAAAACGCAAATGTGTACAGAATTCCCCATGTGTCTTTAAAGATTTTAAGTAGATAATCTAAAACACATGCAATATATTTAAGAAAATCATCTTATACAGCAGATTTATACTTATCTGTATTTTTATCTGCTAAAGTTAACATAATCTATTCGTTATTCTTTCAATATTTATCCTTATTTATCATATTTTGTCTTACTAATCATTATTAAAACATTTCATTCATATTCATTTCGACTATATATCACATTATCTTTTCAATGCAACACACATTTTCAAAACTGTTCTTTCAAGTGTCAATAACATTTGAAAAAATGCAATGTCGAAAATTTATGTTACATTGGGAAAATAATTTGTTAAAATGAAACAAAAATCTATCAAAAGTGATCAAAAAATAATGGATTTTACTGATAACAGTAAAATATTCCAATTGATTTTTTATATCAGCATTTCTAGAAAAATTTGAGATTATTTTAATTGAAGTTTCCCAAACCAGGGTACGCGATGGATCTTTTGGGGGTACGAAGGCTTTTTCAATCTTCTATTATCTTAATATTAAAAGATAAATATAAAAAATTAATTAGATTAAAATGTCTTATTAAAATTTTGTTAATACAGAAAAATATAAATATAATCTTGTTTTTTATTTATTGTTTATATTTTCGAATCAATAATATATTTTTAAAAATAAACTAAGATTAAAAATCAAAGCATAAAGTAAATCTTTTATATAAATGTAATTAAATGTAAATCGCTTCGTTTTAAATTTATTTTTAGAATTATTTTATAAATTTAATCTTTATTTAAATTTAAACCAACTGTTTCATAATAATTCCTTTTCAACTTTAATTTTCGATATTAACCAAAAAAAATTTAAACCAAAGGGGTTCATTATATAATGAAAATGATCAAGGTGGTACGCAGTACCAAAAGTTTGGGAAACAGTGATAGATTCTATTATCACCGGAAAAAAATTATTACACAATAAATTTATATGGATATTTAAATCACTTTAAATTTTAAATATTTAATGTTGTGAATATGGAATATTTAATAATTTTTCAATATTTGTTAAATAAAAAAATAAAAAATATGGATCTAGTCCGAAAAGAAATATAGATAAAGGGAATCATTAGTTGCAGAGTTTTATTGACAAGACAATTAAAATTTAATATTTATAATTGCAACTCTTACTAACGTTTAACAAAAAATGTAAATATTTTCCAAGCGAATGTAATATTACGACCCTTTGTAATTAGTATACATGTACAATTCATAGTGCTTATTCCTGGTGTTGCTGTTAAAGGTATTTGAATTTTGTCACCGACAGGGAATACAAATTGAATAGATTTACTTTTCCAAAGTATAATGTATCTGTATTTAGGTGCTGCATCAGATTTTCCTGTTATATATTCTCCAATGTGAATGTAGGTGTTAACAGATGTATCATTGTCAAACCGATAAACTTTGATAAGTGTTGGCCTAACTAAAATAAAACAAATTTATTTTTAAATTCTATTTAAATATTACGATCATAAAAATTTACCAAGAATATCGTTAGAATTTGAACGAACCATTTAGAATTCATATATATTTATTTATTTATCGCCCCAGGCAAAACTTATTAAAATATATATTAAAATTTCTAAGTGGTGTGACTTTAAAATTTTCAAATTTATCCAGGCATTTTTTATTTTTCAAAATTTTTGGTAAGTCAAGTGGTGTGACCTTCACTTTAAAGTACTTTCATATTTTTTAAAACAAAATTTCTAAATATTTTATTGTTCATTGTCTCACCGTGTGTTGAAGAATATGATTTTATTTCTATAATATAAGATGTTGAAGTTAGAGACCTTGGAGCTCATTTCCATGGAAACTATGCATTTTTTCTATATATAGACTATTTATTTTCTTGTTCGTTAGTAGTGGGGATATATCCCTAACGACCACAAGCCTCCCAACTGTTTTCATGTTTTATGCCCATTTTGCTCCCAAAAACGTACAAAAAACACTAAAAACCCTTAAAAACGCATATTTTTTATTTTCCTTATTTTGCAAGATTTAAAAAATATGTGTTTAAGGCTACAAAACCGAGGAAAAATACTGATAAAACTATGAAAAACGTTTGTCGGCTTGCGGTCGTTAGGGATATAAACACACTACTTGAGGATGTCAACTAGCAAGTTGCTATTTGACTAATTTATAATTTTATAAATCTTAATCTTGAAGAATAAAAAATTTTATGAAAATAGTAAAACTGCTCTGAGAGGACAGTGTATTTTTTTTTTTTTTTCACTGTCCTCTCAACAGTTTTTTTTGATCCGGATCATTTTTTTTTATTTCAACCTCTTTCGTTTATCAAATCTCTTCCAATATACAAGCTGGCCAGACTTATATATCAGAATCAATTCGATAATAGCAGCACACCTTATTATTCGCTTCTCGCTCACGAAGTCGATTTCATCGGCGTTTTAAGTGTGCTGCTCGAAAGTACAAATGAATTCGAAAGCGAATCCGAAAGAGGTCCGAAAACAACCAAGAAATAAATGTGCACATTATAGAATCGATCCGGGGGTGTTCGAAAGACTGGTGGCGATAATTACCGGTTCGCCACCATCACCCGTTTCAATATTTTTTTTTCATATTTATGTTTAAAAATTAATTAATTAATAAATAAATAAATAAAATAAACAAGATTTATTTCCTAAGATACCCACACCATTTTTCAATATTATTTTCAAATTTTTAATATTATTTTATGTTGAAAAAAAAACTAACCTCAGATGTGATTTGAACCGCTAGCATTTGAACCACAATGCCAGTCCATTCCCACTGCGCTATCGGAGTTCGGATTTTTGTCATTTTTTAAATTTTTAATTAATAAAAAAATAAAATAAAATAAATAAAATAAAATAAAAATAAATAAAATAAAATATAAATCTAAGATACCCACACCATTTTCAATATTATTTTCAAATTTTTAATATTATTTTATGTTAAAAAAACTAACCGTAGTTAGGATTTGAACCGCTATCCATTTGAACCACTGTGCCAGTCTAGCCCACTGCGCTATCGGAGTTTCAGATTTTTATCATTTTTTAATTTTTATTATAAAAATGAATAATATAAATCTCAAAATTCAAGAAAAAAATAAATTAAATCTTGATTATAATAAAGAATTTACTCATGAAATTAAAAAAAATGATATTTTAAAAATCTCGCCAACTTCAGGATCTATTGCAAACTTAAATCGTAGGGGTGATATAGTTTTTCAATCTCTTCAAACATCAAACCCAATAGATATTTGTAATGCCAAATTATATTATAAAATTGAATTAGAAATTGAAGCAAACAAAGATATAACCCTAGAAAACAATTTCTTTCCAAATTTATTCTCCAACATGAGATTAAAACTAGGATCATCAGAAATTGAAACTGTTTTACATCCAGGAGTATATTCTACAATGTTAAATTTTATTTTGACTGGTTGTGATTATAAAAATGAATATGGTGAATTAACAGGTTGGATTCCTGATGTTAATAAAGGAGATTTAGATAAAGATGGTTTAGATATAAATTATGCTTACTATTAAAGAGTTGAACTTTATAAGTTGAAAAAATTTGAAGGTTATTTTGAATTAAAACACTTGTTCGGATTCCTTCAAAACTATAACCGGGTGCTCCATAATGTTTTTATAGAACTCATCTGTAATAGACTAGAAGGTGATAAAAGATTGTTCTATGGAGCTGCAGATACAAAAGCTAAATTAAAATTATCAACACTTGAATTGCATATACCTGAATGGACATTAAATCCACATTCTGAAATCAAACTCCTTGAAAGATTAAATTCCAACAAGTCTATAAATGTAAATTATTTAAATAGAATCTGTAGTGAATTTAGTATGACAGAGGGTTCAACATATTCTATAAAGGTGGCAAATTTAGCATACCGACCAAGATATATCTTGATTGGATTCAAAGAAAACAGATCCATCATTTCAAAAAATAACAATCTATTTATTCAAAAGATTGGAGATGATAATATAAAAACAATTCAAATTCAATTAAATAGTTCTTATTATCCAATAAATAGAATGGAATTTAATATTGAAAATAATGAAAACATATTCCCATATCTAAATTATATTGAAACATGTTATGATTTCAAAGTTGAACCGCAATTAAGTTTAGAAGATTTCAAAAATTTATATTCTATATTTTGTATAAATGTATCAGACCAAGATGATCGCCTAGCCATAAATAATGTTGATGTTACACTTCATGTAACAAAGGATTCTAATTTTAAAGCTAAAGTATATACATTAATATTAGAAGAAAAGAAAATAGAAATGAAATTATATGGTGGAAAGATTTCAATTATTGAAAATGTTAAGGGAGATTCTTCATAAGTAGATTCCCCCATAAAAAAACTTTTAAAATGAGTAAATATTGGACATGTGAAAGTTGTAATTGTCAAGTTACAAGACATCACAAAGCAAGTCATCTCAAAACTAAAAAACATACGAGAGTTGATATTACAGGAGGCGACCTACAATCTTCAAAAACAACATCTAGAATCTTGAAACTTTTTACTAATGAAAAATATCCAGGTGAAAGACATTTATTCCATCACAACTATACTGGACCTGGAACTCGATTAGATATTAGATTAGATGAAAATAATAATCCTAAACCTGGAGAAGAACCAGTGAATAGAATCGATCAAGCAGCTTTAAAACATGATATTGCTTACAATTCAACAAATCTTAGAGATAGACACATTGCAGATGTGAATTTAATACATGATTTAAATAATATTCAAAATCCATCAAGCAAGGAAAAGATTCAAAGAGCTCTAGTTAAATTAGCAATGAAAGGTAAGATTTTCATAGGAGCAGGACTTCCTAGAAAAGCAAAAGATGTTGCTAATAAAAAAGATTATCGAACAAGCAGAGATTGAAAGATCCCTCGAGAGTACAGCCAAGACTAGTTTACAAACCCCAACAGAATCAGAAATAAAATATGCCAACGAATTACACCATGAATTTAGAAAAATAAAAAATATTTAAAAGTTCAAGTACATGAAAAAGATCAAACATGGTCTGCAGATTTAGTCTTTATGCCAACCAAATCATCAGACCCTGAAAAATATAAAATAATTTAACAGTAATAGATTTATATACAAGATTTGCTTTTGCAAGGTGTTTAGAAAATAAAACAGGATATTCAATTACAGAAGCATTTGAAAATATATTTGAAGAATATCAAAGAATTCCAAAATATTTATGGTGTGATAAAGGAACAGAATTTTATAACAAAGTTTTTACAAAGTTTTTAAATGAAAATGATATTAAATTATATTCAACAGAAAACGAAGGAAAAGCAGTTGTGGTTGAAAGATTAATTAGAACATTAAAAAATAAAATGTGGAAATATTTTACTGCTATTGGAAAACAAAAATGGAACAATGAATTGTTACAAAAGATTGTAAATGAATATAATAATGATGTACATAGTTCTATAAAATCAACACCTTTAAATGCTTCCTTGAATCCTGAAACAGTTAAAGTGGTAAATATTGAAAATGATGTTATTGTTGATACAACCCCTATAAAACCAAAATTTAAAATTGGTGACCGCGTAAGAATATTTAAATATAAAAATAAATTTGAAAAAGGATTCACAGCAAAATGGACAAATGAATTTTTATTATAAATAAAATACATTATACAACTCCATAACATATGGCATCATTGATTTAAATAATGAAAAAATATTAGTAGATTTTATAATAATGAACTACAGAAAACAGATTTTTAAGTCGACAAGCCCTAAAACAAACTTTTCCATATTTCAGCTTCTTCTCTATCCAAATAAATATAATTATATTTTTCTTTCCAATGATTATCAACAAACATATCAAACATATTCTTATCAGGTTCAACATTTGAAAATAAATCATTATAAATCATATTCTTATCACGCTTGTCTAATTTAAAAAATATAAAACAATTAGAATTATTTCTTATAGAGTTTTTATCTAAAGCATAATATGTTTGAGATATATAAATAACATTACAATTATTATGTCTACCTCGTGTAAAGTAACTCTTTTGAATCTCTTGATTTTTCATGTTAACAACATCATCAAATATAACTAGATTCTTTTTATCTTTAGGAAGTAAATCACAATGTAAAACATCTTCAGGTTTATTAGAGAATAAGATCTGGATTCCATCCCCTATATAATCATTTTTATTACTAATATCTGATTCTAAAATCTTTTCCTTGTACCAATCAACCATATCACAAGGATGAAAAACCTCTTCGGGATATGTATGTTGATTTTTAAAAATATCAATTATAGCTTTTTTAGTTAATTTATTTTCAAATCCACATTTCAAAAGTTGTAATTCCGGTTGGTTAATGGTTGTAGAATAAAAGATTAAATTATTATAATCCAAAAAACCATCTTCTAATAACATTCTCATAAGAAGAACATTCTTTCCACATCCAGAAGATCCAATAATTAAGCATCTAAAATTATCAGGAAATACTTTATTATTAAATTTAGATTTATGTCTATTTAAAATTGGTTTCCAAGTATCCATTTTTATTATTATAAAATGACAACACAAAACCCTACAGAGGAATCTTTGCAAGAATTAATAAATTCAAATAAAAATAAATCAGTAGTAATCTCTGGTAAAAATATTTTATTGGAAAACATGTAAAAGAACAAGTTAAAGAAAAGCTAAAGGAAGGAGGGATTCTTCCTTAGCTGCTTTAATACCTGCAATCATTGCCGGACTATCAGGTGCTGCTGGAATAGCTGGAGGAATTGCAACTACAGTTCAAAAAGCTAAAGAATCTCAAAAGACAGACCTAGAAAAAGAAAACTACAAACTGAAATCGATCAATGAAAGAAGACAAGCTAAAGGGAGTTGGAAAGGTCTCTATCTTAATCAATGATGGCAAAAGTCTAAAGGTCTCTATCTTGATCCTTATAAAGGCCGTGGTTTAAATGATTTTTTAAAAATCAAATTTCTACATCTGAATCTTTATCTTCAAAAGATAAAGATGATTTTAAAAAAATATGTAAATCTTTAAAGAATGGATGTCTTTGTAAAATTAAAAATGGTAAAGGTTTATACTTGAAACCCTTTCCAACGGATCCTTTACCAAAATGATACCATTTTTAATACCATTAAAATGGTATATGAAGAAAGATTAGCACTTTTAAAAAAATTACAATCAGAACAAGATAAATATAATAAAAAAGATACAACTCAACACGCTGAATCTATAATATTAAATGAGGTAATCCAACAACAACAAGGACCAACAATTAAAGCCATAAAAGAGTTAGAAGTTTAAAAATTTAAAGAGTTGGAAGATAAACAAGATTTAAAAGAATTACCATGTTGGAAGATTTAAATATAAAACCTCTTATACTTGATCCTAAAATTAATGTGAGTTTAAGTAAAACAATTAAACCTACATTTAATATTAATGTTGAAGGATATCAAATAATAACAATTAATAAACATGACTTTCTGTTATATTTAAATTCAGAAAATAAATCACGTATTCATTCACAAAATGTTTATAATACTAAACACCTAGATTTTGAATTTACAGATGATTTTTATGGATTAGTTTGTGGATATCCCTCAGAGAATGTTGATCTTCTAGAAATTAAAAATATTTAAATTTAATAGAATTAGTACATGGTAGTGCTAAAGCAAAACATATTCAAGATTTAAAGAAATATTTAAATAAAAATGAAAGGGGTTATATTGTCACAGAAGGAGAGGGCCAGGGAAAGGGTAAGGAGAGATAAACCCAATCAATCTTTTTATTGAATTAAGAAAACTATTAGCAGCTAAAAAAGCAGGACATAATAATTTAGATTCTGATATTTTAAAGATTTCTAAAGAATTATTAAAACAAGGAATAATTTCAAAAGATAAATTTAATAAGTATACGAAGTTATAAATACGAAGTTATAAAATATAAAATGACTCCTTCAATATTAGATTTTTTAAAAACATTTGGAATAAATACAAAAACAAATTTTGATTTAAAAGATTATGCAGATTATTTAAATTTAAAAATAAAAATATTAATGAATGATGAATTGTCGAGTCTGAAAGAAGACACTCCAAAGAATATCATTATAAATTATCAAAATTCAAATGAAAAAGGATCTCATTGGGTTTGTATATATAATAAATCTATATACTTTGATTCTTTTGGGATTAAACCCACTAAAGAAGTTGAAGACTATCTCTCGGACTACACTTTTAATTCTTTACAAGTTCAACCTAATAATACTAAAATATGTGGTATTTTAAGCTTATATGTTTTGTATAGATTGAATAAATCCAAAGGAGAAGGTTTCACTTCCTTAATCCAAGAAATTTATAATGATTTAAAATCTATACTATGAAAATGGAGCTTCGCAACCTTCCGGAAGATAATTTAAAAAAAATGGTAAACATAATGTCAGATAAATATTCAAGAACTTTATCTATAAATTCAAAGAATCAGACTTTACTATAAACTTTCAAGATTCAATAAATTAGATCAAAATTTAAATTATGAATTAGGACTATTATGGTTTTGTGCTTATAATACTATTTTTAATATAACTAAAGATAATAACACATTTAGTTATGTAAGCCCCCAAAATTCGAGGATAACATTATAATAACAATCGAACCCGGAGCTTATGAGATAAAAGATTTAAATAATATACTTTCTAAAAAAACAAATGGAGCTATTGAAATTAAAATAGATTTACCAACTTCAAAATGTATAATGACTTTAAAGAATATAGGAATTAGGTTTCAAAATAATAGTTTCTTTAGAACAATTTTAGGATTTACACAGAGTCATTATAACACACCTAAAGTTGAGAATATAACATCAGAAAATATTATAAAAATAATAAATACAAACACAATAAATATTCATTGCGATTGTATAACTGGTTCTTATAATAATGGTAAACAAACAAATGTTTTATATTCCTTTCCCTCAAACACAGTTCCTATGGGATATAAAATAGTTGAAAGAATGAATCCTCCAAATTATTTACCTTTATGTAGAAAATATATAATGGATATTAATTTTAAAATTCTTAATCAAGAAGGAGAATTGATTGATTTTAATGGAGAAGAGATTTCAATGTATTTACATTTGAAACAGGTTTGATACGAAGTTCCACATGTCATTTAAATTATTAATAAATGAGTTCTTATATTCCATGTAATAGAGGTGGTGGAACAATAAAAACAGGGTTTAATACAGAAGAAATATTAACTTTAACAGAAAATAAATATATTAATGAAAGAGGTGATTCAATGAAGGGTGATTTAATTTTAAATGGACACAAGATAAAAGAATTATCTTTTCCAACTGATGAAGCTGATGCAGTTAATAAGAAATATGTTGATGGTGTTAAAAATATACTGATTTAACAACAACAAGAATTGAAAGTTCATTAACAACAAAAAATTGGATTCAATTAATAATATCGAACAACGATTTAATGATAAATTTGACAAGTTACAAAGTCTGTTAACTGAACAAGTTGTAAAGTTAAATACTACCATATTAAACTCTAAAGATAAACAAATTATGAATACTAAATTTAATACAATATATAATATAATAAATGAGATGATTACATCATTTAATAAAAGAATTTCAAATTTAGAGTCTCATGGAACACACATTAACACCACACATAGTATTAGAAAAAGAGCTGCTGAATTAGAACAGAATAAAACATTATTACCCCATACATATAAACATTTTATAGAACCAAGTTTAATAACAACAAACAGTAAAGAATGGGGTGTTTTTATGGTTGTAAAGATTATTGATCCTTATTTCTTTTTGTTGATGATGATAATGAAAGAATGAAATGGTTTGTGAAATGTGATTATAATAGTAAGCTTGAAAAGGGTGATGTTATAATGACTAGTTATGATTTACCACACGGAGATTGGTATGTTAATACTCATTCACATGGACTACATAAAGTTAAAAGTAAGAATATTATTTTTAAAAGCACACTTGTACAATATATAGATTTAATATTTTATGAAAAAAAGGTTGATGTTGATGAAGTTCGTAAAGCATTGAGAGAATTGTATAAAGATATCCTCTCAACAAGAGTTTCTTTTGATATCCGAGTATTGGTACCAGATGGTGCTCAGAAGAATAAAGTCTTATTTTTTTAATTATTAAAATGGACAAAGTCCAAAAGATGAAGAAGTAAGAGAAGAAAAAATTTATCCAGAGCTCCTCCAGAATTGAGATCATCAGGATATTATTCGAAGGTCACAAAGGTTCCAAGGCCTCGGCTCCCACAGAACTTGAAATTATGAGAGTAAAGAATTTAAATCAGAAACCTTACATTTACAAGATTTATTAAAGCATTATAAAAGGTTAAAAATAGATGGAATAAAGGGAATACAGTTTTAAAAATTATAGGTTATTCTTTAGGATTTACATCTGCAATATTAACAGTTATTTTACCTATAACTTTACCAGTTTTAACATAGCACCTGTAATACTTGGAAGTATTTCTGTAGCTGATGGTTTCTTGACTGAAATAGTTTCATTATCTTATACTTCTAAAAAGAAAAGTTTATATCGTGAAGTTTGTTTATCAATAGAATTAGGAATCTCTAAATTATTTTTATTTCAATTAAAAGCTTTGGAAGATGGAATCTTAACTGATGATGAAATAATGAAATCAAATCAAATAATACAAGATATTAAAATGAGGTTATAAGATTAAAAAGTGCTAATGTTATAACTAATGAATATTCTAAAAAATTAAACGAGAGAAGTGGCTAAAGAATTACATAAAAAAATTTATTGCCCTTCAAAAGGTTGATGTTGTCACTCTTAAATTAATTGTTGACATTTTTAAAAGAAAAAAATCATTTGATAGAATCTGATGTAACTTTTCGAAATTAGTTTTTAGAACCTCTTTATGATCTTTAAATTCTTTATCACTTAGACCTTTTATATATTCAGGATCAGTATTAAAATATTTAAGTTCTAAACATATAGGATTAAAAACTTGAGAATATAAAGGTCTGCCATCCTGGGGGATAAATGATCTCAACTCTATAAATATCAAGATCAGTAAGATTTAAATCATAGACTTTATTTATTTTTCAAGACTTTTTATTATAGGGATTAAATCATTTCCAATAGGAGAGTTGTTTTCATATCAACAAGATGAATCTTTTTGTCATCATAATTTGATAATGATACTTTTTGGGATTCTATCAAGTAAATATCATGCTTTTCACTTTTAAGTTGATGTACTTCATCAATTTTATCTTTATGACCTTCTTTTATACATCTTTATAATCTTGATGAGAAAGTTCCTGGCTACGATCTCTGTATTCCTTTACATCTGTTATCCTTTACAGGTTCTTTCTTCTGTCCTCCAGGGAATAAGGATATCTATGTGTAATGCTTTCTTCTGTTTCTGGGTTTTAAATATAATGTATGCTCTTCAAATTAGGATTTGTAAATGTTTCGTATGAATATTGTTTAGCACGAATAAATATTCCATTTTCTATGGAGTATTTGGTTTTTCATCTTTAAACGAAAATAACTCTCCGGATGAATTTATTAAATTTGAAAGTATAGGATTTTCAGCTATGTCTCTTTCAAATCCTCAGTTCTTATGGTTAAAAACATTGAATCCGTATCCATTGCATGCATTGCTATATTTGCTCCGTATATGGGTTGTAAGATGTTATAATATGTTTCATACATTTGTAATTTTGAAAGTTCTAAATTGCAAAGCCTATAAATATGGTTTATTATATGTTTTCTCAAAATTTTGTAGTTCTATTGCAGAAAGACTTTCAGAAAATACCTGTGCGTTTTTAAATGTAGGCTTTCCTAGCATGCGATTATAACGGGCTTATCTTTTTCACTATTTGTCAAGAGTTCTATATTGTATACTTGTCTATATTCTCCATGGTCTTGCCAAAGACTGAGTTGTTTTAAAAGTTTAAACCATTGTCTTTAAAGGTTACCTTGTCTTTTTGCAATGTTTCTACAACGAATGTCTCCTCGATAAAGGTCTTATGAATGCTCTCTGTTTAAATCTTATAACACTATGAACTTTTTTTAATTTCATTCCTTGTGAAAAGATAAAAACTGCAGGAGGAGTCTATAGTGACAGAGATAATATTCTCGATCTGTTTGATCACAAAGAAGCTTTGTTGTTGGCGGTTTATCCTGTGAGATTTGCCAGGAGAAAAGTTCTTGGATATTAATCTCTT
>CAUHTR010002910.1:0-52437 GCA_959609185.1 Schmidtea polychroa
AAAAATAAAACTAAAAATTTTTTATTTAAAAAAACAAATCTAAATACTTGTAACACTTTTATTTCCATGCTTTTTTAGTGAGAATTGGATTTTGTATTGAAAATCCCAGGATCAATCGAGACCCCTCACTATAGTCAGACATATCCATGCTTTTTTAATGATAGTTGTATTTTGTATTGAAAATATCCTGAGACCTTAAATTACCATGCTTTTTTTAGTGATAGTCGGATTTTGTATTGAAAATCCCAAAACTAAGGATTATACTTAATTATACTTAGAAAATGTCATTCTTTTTATCGAGAATCAGATTTTGTATTTTAGTCAGAAAAAACATGGCTTTTTTCTATAGGCCCTTTTTTGTATTGAAAATCCCAGAAAAAATAAATGTAGCACACTGCAGCAATTACATAATCGTGGGCAAAAAAAATTACTGCAGCAAAATTTTTTCTAGCTGGAGGGTTACTGCTGGGAGCTACTAACTACCTACAATACTTATAAAAATAACAACAACAAAATACAAGTCTTTATACAACTTTTTATTCACAGCATTTTTTACAATTTTTTATTCACAGCTTTTTTTCAAGAATTTTTATATCATGACTTTTTATACAACCTTTTTTATATCACAACATTTTTATTGATCATCTTCATCCCAGGAGCTGTTATCAAAACTGGGACTTGGAGCTGGACCAAAATCTTCGTCATCATCAATAATGGCATCAATTCCTACATAATGACCAAACGCAAAACTAATGTTTTTCCCTATCAAGACGCTCTTATCGTCATTATTTGATAGGGCAATTTTCGAGTTTTTAAAAGTAAATAACTGGTGATTTCTAGTATCTATTCTAGTTTGCGGTACAGAAATCACCTAATTTGTGTGATAACAGTCAAGATATGTTTGATGGTTTATAGATGTTCCTGGTAATTTAACCCCCTTAGCTTTAAGTGTTTCCGTACAGCCTAAAAGACTAACATTTCGGGCGTAAGAAAACTCATTCAGAGTAACCTAATCTCTTGCTCTCATCTTTGAACTTCCCGATGACTAAGTCAAGGTTCCTAGAATACAAGGTGTGTGAAGGATCATAGTTTGAAGTATCTAATAAATTATCTGAGATCATCAAATGAGAAATATTCAGAACATGGTTCTTTGAATGAGATGAAAATTTAAATATTGTTAACCGTAAAGTAATTTTATTAATTGATTATGCGGACCATGTCAAACAAATTTTAACGGATATTTAAATAATATTAAAGTGGTATTCTTTGACCTAAACCTAACAACAAGACTTCAACCAATGAATCAAGGAATTATACGAACATATTCTACTTATACACTTTATAAATTGTATTAATCAATTTACTATTAATAAAAAGAAACATTTTAGTAAAATAAAAAGCAAAACAACTGTAAAACGACCTGTGATTAATAATACATCTGTAAATAATAACACACGACATGTAAATAATAATACAACTGTAAATAATAAACGGCCTGCTGTTAGTATTGAGTCTTGTGTCATCTCTAAAATTATTAAAATTAATACAACTGGTGATGATAAATTAAATAAACAAATATGTGGTTCAGTAAATAATCAAATAGGTGGTGCCATCGATATTGACGATGAACCAGAAATAGAAGTGGATTTTAAGGGGACACGAAAAAATTTAAGATTTAATATCGAAAAAGACGACTTGATACAAATTTCCCTTACAAGTAAGGTCATAAATAAATTAATTACCGAAATGAAAATTCAGTTTACCTTACTCATTCAGTTTGAGAAAGATGGGGAAATTAGAGTTAATTTTTTCTCTAATAGAGCCGAAGTTTTTTCAGAAACTCTTTTAATAGAGGGGATTACCTAATTAAATAATAAAATAGAAAAATTTACATATTTAGGGAGCGGATGGCGGGTAGTCTTTATCTAAAATAAATATACACATATGAATAGGCTAGCTGGTCATAGTTATATCCCCACACCATCACAATTCATAAAAGAGATATTGTAAACGTCAAAAACAACGACGATATGTGCTTCATATATAGCATTTTAGCGCTCTTGAAACGTAATGTTATACATAGACATATGAACCGTTTTATTACACACCTAAATTATTTAGGTGAACTGAATTTTGACCCTAGAAGTCAAGGGTGTCCAAATTTCTGTATACAAGATCTACTTTTTTTGTTAAGAGTGTGTCGAGATCGACTTATTGTCATAGGGGTAGTCTAAGGGGAATAATGTGTGTGTAATGCATACTATGTTTATACACTGTGTTTCAGCATAAGGTGCATTCTAGCGAGGTATGGGTAGATACGTAAAATATATGTTCAAACCTATTTTTATTTTCAAATCACTTATTAGTTTTCGAGATTTAGGCTCACGAGGAAAATAAATTACCAAACCAAACTTTTGATAGCACATTCCGTACATGCGGTACCTAAAGAATTCGATTTTACAACACTTTTTCGAAATAGATTTTTGCTAACTTAAAATGCAATTTAGTTTTTTTATCAACTGAAATGTATGGTTGTCGTAAATACAAAAGGTTGTTATAAAAATGCACAGTATTTGCACAATCAAATGCACACAATTTGATTACAATATTTCCTTTTCTTGTTTTATTGGATCAAGAAAATCTTTCGGAAAATGGGTTGCAATTTTTTGCTAAGAGATAGCTTACTTTGAATGATGCAGATGTTACTGCTTGTGACCTCAACCTTGTCTTTTTAAAAATGCTTTATTGATTTGCTAATCAAGTTTTAAGATCCTTAACTTTATGTTTTCTAAGCTCTGAATTTGGTGGATAATCAGTTTGATACTTGTTATGTAAAGCTAAATAATGTCTGTCAAAATTACCCTTCTTATCAATGGCTACCGAGATAAGGAATATTAAACAACAGCATTTATCATTCACCATAGTAGATGGATTGGGCACCGCTAGAACAGGACTCCGCTAGCACAACCCCCCCCCCCCGGGTAAAAAATTTTCTAAGTCTAAAAGTACATTTTTTTTCCAAGGTCATTTGTAGAACAAAGACATATGACTCATCAAGGTCATTGAAACAAAGACCATGACTCATCGGATGACTCATAAAATTTTCAAGGTCATTTGTAGAACAAAGACCATGACTCATTCAAGGTCATTTAAACAAAGACCATGACTCATTCAAGGTCATTCTCAAGGTCGTATGACTCATTCAATGTCATTTTCAAGGTCGTATGACTCATTCAAGGTCATTTTCAAGGTCGTATGACTCATAAAATTTTCAAGGTCATTTGTAGAACAAAGACATTTTTTTTCAAGGTCATTTGTAGAACAAAGACATTTATTTTTCAAGGTCATTTGTAGAACAAAGACATTTATTTTTTCAAGGTCATTTGTAGAACAAAGACATTTATTTTCAAGGTCATATTATTATTTTTCAAAAATATTATTATTTTTATTATTATTTTTCAAAATATTATTAACTGTGCCAGCGGAGTCCTACTTTTCGGGGCGCCAGAACTTTTTGAGTTTTCAAAATTATTTAAATATTGATACATCATTTTGAAGCTTGGTGCAAGACCTTTCGAATGAGCTATTGAAAGTATCATCATCATCACTATTCATAAAGTTATTAACATTTTCCCGAGACCATTTTTCAAGGTCATATAATTATTATTATTTTTCAAAAATATTATTAACTGTGCCAGCGGAGTCCTACTTTTCGGGGCGCCAGAACTTTTTGAGTTTTCAAAATTATTTAAATATTGATACATCATTTTGAAGCCCAGACGGAGATCTATCTTTTGAGCCATAGAAATAATTTTTATCATTAGTAGTATAAAAGTTATTAACATTTTCCCGAGACCATTTTTCAAGGTCATTTGACTATTTTATTATTATTTTTCAAAATATTATTATTTTCAAGGTCATATTATTATTTTTCAAAATATTATTATTTTCAAGGTCATATTATTATTTTTCAAAATATTATTATTTTCAAGGTCATCTGTAGAACAAAGACATTTATTTTCAAGGTCATTTGTAGAACAAAGACATTTATTTTTTCAAGGTCATATTATTATTTTTCAAAATATTATTATTTTCAAGTCATTGTAGAACAAAGACATTTATTTTTTCAAGGTCATATTATTATTTTTCAAAATATTATTATTTTCAAGGTCATTTGTAGAACAAAGACATTTATTTTTTCAAGGTCATATTATTATTTTTCAAAATATTATTATTTTCAAGGTCATTGTAGAACAAAGACATTATTTTTTCAAGGTCATATTATTATTTTTCAAAATATTATTATTTTCAAGGTCATTTGTAGAACAAAGACATTTATTTTCAAGGTCATCTGTAGAACAAAGACATTTATTTTCAAGGTCATATTATTATTTTTAAATTTTTAAAGGTTCCCGCCAACGAAAAATTATTCATCGATAGCTCATTTTAAAGCTCAATCCAAGACCTTTCGAATGAGCCATATATCTCGTTATTCCAATTATTATTTCTAAAGATATTATTATTATTATTATTATTATTATTATTATTATTATTATTATTATTATTATTATTATTATTATTATTATTATTATTATTATTATTATTATTATTATTATTATTATTATTATTAATCTATATACTCCGAGTCTATCCGACAAAATATTTTGTCCCCCTATGGGTAATGCTCACAAGGGTACTGCTCACGCTCAACAAATCAACAAAACATACATTTATTTAAACAATAAAATTAAATATTGATTTACATGTATATAGTATGATATTCATTAATTATTGATGAACAGGCTTGACACTTGCGAATAGTCTTCTTGTGACACTCAGAACAAACAATCACGTGACCACACGGTAAATACAAAACCGAAACTTGATTTTCTTTACAAATTGAACAAGTCAAATACCTTTTCTTAACATCGTTCAGTTTTTTCGTTAGCTTATTTTCAATCAAATCGGCTTTTGCTATCCATTCATAAATCAATCTACTATATACAGGTTTCAACCTTAAAAACATACAACTCCAAAAGTATTCATTCAATGATTCGTTGTTTACCACTATTTTTTCTAAGTACATTAAATAACAGGATAACTTTAAAATGGATTTCTCATAATTAAATAAATCCCTCAAATATTCAATAGAGGAATGTTTGAAAATTTTTAAAATATTTATGATTTGCTTATCAGTGTAAGTATCATGATTATTTATAAAATCTTCAACTGCATTGTTAAAAAAATTTCGATGAAATTTCGGAATAGGTTGGACTTCTTTGCTATAAGTGACATTTTTATAAATATTGACAAAATAATAATAATGATACCAAATGATTTACACATTCATCAGTTTTACTCATAGAAATCATTAGTAATAAATTTCTTAATAAATAAATTACTTTTGTTTTTATATTTATAAAAATTGAGATAGCCAATCAAATATTATTATTATTATTATTATTATTATTATTATTATTATTATTATTATTATTATTATTATTATTATTATTATTATTATTATTAGAGAGCAGTAGCTGCATGCTGACTGCAGACTACTATGTAGCTACGTGCTCACTGTAGACTACATTATTATTATTATTATATTAAAGAGCAGTATGCATGCTGACTGCAAACTACTTGTATACCAAATATATAAAAACAGTCACAAAATAAAAATTTACAAATAATATCCTTTCTATGCTGAAACATTTTCTATAATTTTATATGAAAAATATAATGTTTAAGCATAGAAAGATTGGTGAAAACTATAACGAGTTTTCAATAAAATATATATAAAGAATACAAAAACATTTTTTTAAAAAGATATATTAATCTGATAAAACAATATCATCAATGTCGGTTAAATCATCATTGTTTATAGGGCTGTCTGGATCATCGAAAGATGGGCTTTCTCCACCAAAAAGCGGTCCAATCTCCTCAGGATTAAATACTTGGCCACCAATCTCCTCATGATTAAATACTTGGCCAGCATCTGTTTCCTCAAATCCTAAATAATGCCCATATGCCAGACTGGAATTTTTCCCCACCCAAAACCGCTTGTCGTCGTTGTTTGACAATGCGATTTTATTGTTTTTAATTGTAAACAATTGATGGTTCCGCGTCCCTATCCTACTTTGTGGTACAGAAAATACTATGTTGTTATTGTAGCATTCTAAATATGATTCGTGCTTAATTTCTGTACCTATTAACCTGACTCCTTTTGCTTTCAAATGATCTTTAGCCCCTAACAAACTATAGCACTTGGGTCTTAAGAAAACCCATTCCTTATACCCTAGACCTTTACTTTCATCTTTAAATTTACCTATCACAGAATCAAGGTTTCTAGAGTATAAGGGATGTGCCGGGTCATAGTTGGAAGTGTCTAAAAGATTGTCCCGAATCATTGCCGGCAAAAGAGTGTCAAGCTTACAGTGCCTAACCTCAAGAAAAAAGGAGTCAGTATCGCCGGCAACGATATTAATATCACAGTTAAATTCATTTCTATATTTGGCCAATTCGATATACTGTAACTGGTACATCCTCAGTTTAGACAGGTCTAGCACAGATTGACCAATGTAGCTAGGCCTGTCTAAACATATAGAATCCTTATACAGATGTGCAGCAATCAGGTCATCAGCAATTTTAATTGATTTCCTGAAAGTCGGCTTTGAAGCATATACAATCATCTTTTCAGCTGAATTGCATAGCCTCAAATTCATCCGTTTTTTAAGGTTTTCCACGGATTTCCCATACAGACTATTATTAAATAATTTGTATAAATCTCTATGCAGCTCGCATGTTGAATTTGAGCGCAAATTTGTATTAGTTGATATGTAATCTTTAAAAATGGGTGCATGTTTAAATTTAATTGCCCTATGTACATTTTTAATTAAAGCCCCCAATTCAATATACAATTTGAGAAGTGTGCATGATTATTTGAATGATTTTCCGATTGCTCCGGAAAAAATGTGCCCGCCAGATTCGAAATTTGACGATTTATTATTATTATTAATATTATTAGAGAGCAGTAGCTGCATGCTGACTGCAGACTACTATGTAGCTACGTGCTCACTGTAGACTACATTATTATTATTATTATTATTATTAATATTATAAGTATTTTAACTATTGTAGATGCACATAGCAAACTACAAGGTTTTATTTTATAACTATAATTTTAAATATTTTCACAATAATTTCATTATATTTCAAAAAAGTAGTATTTACTTCATATAATCATTTTCTTCATAAATTTCATCATTTTCATCATAATTTTAGGCATAATTTCTTCATAATTTTGGTTATAAATCATTTTCATCATAAATTCATAAATCATTTTTCATCATAAATCATTTTAAATCATTATTTTGGTCATAAATCATAATTTGGGCATAAATCATAAATCATTTTCTTCTTAATTTGGGCATAAATCATAAATCATTTTCTTCTTAATTTGGGCATAAATCATAAATCATTTTCTTCTTAATTTGGGCATAAATCATTTTCATCATTATTTTGGTCATAAATCATAATTTTCATTATAAATCATTTTCTTCTTAATTTTCATCATAAATCATTTTCTTCTTAATTTGGGCATATAGCATTTTCTTCATAAATCATTTTCTTATTAATTCGGTATAAATCATTTTCTTCATAAATTCATCATAAATTCGTTATAAATTAAGTACAAAAGTTTTTAAGAAATAAATGAAATTAATATGAAAATATTTAAAAATTCCTTATAAATTTTAAAAGACATATAAAAAATATATTAAAAATAAATAAATCTAACATAACGAATCCATATCGGAATCATCTTCAGACAGGCATAAATCATTTTCTTCTTCTTCAGACAGGCTTTCATCTTCAGAGATGTTTTTAATAATTTCTTCGTCAATATCAACATTGAAAATTGAAAACATTTTCTAAAATGAAAAAATTAATTTAATAAAATGAAAAAAGTAAATTTAAATATTTTTTCATTTTAGAAAATGTTTCAATTTTCAATGTTGATATTGACGAAGAAATTATTAAAAACATCTCTGAAGATGAAAGCCTGTCTGAAGAAGAAGAAAATGATTTATGCCTGTCTGAAGATGATTCCGATATGGATTCGTTATGTTAGATTTATTATTTTTAATATATTTTTTTATATGTCTTTTAAAATTTATAAGGAATTTTTAAATATTTTCATATTAATTTCATTTATTTCTTAAAAACTTTTGTACTTAATTTATAACGAATTTATGATGAATTTATGAAGAAAATGATTTTATACCGAATTAATAAGAAAATGATTTATGAAGAAAATGCTATATGCCCAAATTAAGAAGAAAATGATTTATGATGAAAATTAAGAAGAAAATGATTTATAATGAAAATTATGATTTATGACCAAAATAATGATGAAAATGATTTATGCCCAAATTAAGAAGAAAATGATTTATGATTTATGCCCAAATTAAGAAGAAAATGATTTATGATTTATGCCCAAATTAAGAAGAAAATGATTTATGATTTATGCCCAAATTATGATTTATGACCAAAATAATGATTAAAATGATTTATGATGAAAAATGATTTATGAATTTATGATGAAAATGATTTATAACCAAAATTATGAAGAAATTATGCCTAAAATTATGATGAAAATGATGAAATTTATGAAGAAAATGATTATATGAAGTAAATACTACTTTTTTTGAAATATAATGAAATTATTGTGAAAATATTTAAAATTATAGTTATAAAATAAAACCTTGTAGTTTGCTATGTGCATCTACAATAGTTAAAATACTTATAATATTAATAATAATAATAATAATAATAATAATAATAATAATAATAATAATAATAATAATAATAATAATAATAATAATAATAATAATAATGTAGTCTACAGTGAGCACTTAGCTACATAGTAGTCTGCAGTCAGCATGCAGCTACTGCTCTCTAATAATATTAATAATAATAATAATAATAATGTAGTCTACAGTGAGCACGTAGCTACATAGTAGTCTGCAGTCAGCATGCAGCTACTGCGCTCTAATAATATTAATAATAATAATAATAATAATAATAATAATAATAATGTAGTCTACAGTGAGCACGTAGCTACATAGTAGTCTGCAGTCAGCATGCAGCTACTGCTCTCTAATAATATTAATAATAATAATAATAATAATAATGTAGTCTACAGTGAGCACGTAGCTACATAGTAGTCTGCAGTCAGCATGCAGCTACTGCGCTCTAATAATATTAATAATAATAATAATAATAATAATAATAATAATAATAATAATAATAATAATAATGTAGTCTACAGTAAGCATGTAGCTACATAGTAGTCTGCAGTCAGCATGCAGCTACTGCTCTTTAATATAATAATAATAATAATAATAATAATAATAATAATTGACCCATAATTTCTACTAGTAGTTTGCAACTACATCTCTCTTATAATAACTTTAAATTAATAATAATAATAATAATTGACCCATAATTTCTACTAGTAGTTTACAACTACATCTCTCTTATAATAATTGACCCATAATTTATACTAGTAGTTTGCAACTATATCTCTCTTATAAAAATAATAATAATAATAATAATAATAATAATAATAATAATAATAATAATAATAATAATAATAATAATAATAATAATACTTTTAAATTTCCACGTCTTTGATAGTTTTGATCTAATAATATACCTTTATTAATAATTGTTAATAGTTATCCCGTTTTATTGTCTAATAAAACTGAATAACTACTAACAATTGATAATAAAGATATTACAACAATATTTAGATAATTATTAAATAAATTTATTAATAGGTAAATTATATCCTCGTTATTGTGTTTCTTCAACTGGGCATACTAAAGTATGTCACAAAAATATGAGAAAATACTATGGGCATAAATTCTATGGAATCAAATACTATTTATGCCCAATATGCCAGACTTCCCAACCTATAAAATATAGTGATTTTTATAATAGTCATTCTAATCATTTAAACCAATTTCCATCAAATAAAAAGAAACTTTTTAATAAGTTAAATAAAAATAATACAGCACAAAATATCAAAACTATAAATAAAAATGTGAATAGCACAACACAAAATACCGAACATATCAAAAATGTGAATAGCACAACACAAAATACCGAACATATCAAAAATAAAAATGTGAATAGCACAGCACAAAATGTAATTAATAATGTAATTAATAATGTAAATAATAATGTAAATAAAAAACGGCCTGCTGTTACTCCTGTGTCTTGTGTTCCATCTAAAATTGTTAAAGTTATTGATGGTGGTGATGAAATAGATAATATTCTAAATAATATATTAAATAATAATCAAATAGGTGGTTCAGTTGATATAGACAACGAGCCAGAAATAGAATTAGATTTTAAGGGGGCTAGAAAAAATCTAAGGTTTGACGTGGAGAAAGACGCCTTAGTACAAATATCCATAACACCAAAAATTATTCAAAAATTAATATCAGAAATGAACGGTATGGGGCCCGTTAAAATTCAGTTCACGGTTCTGATTCAATTTGAGAAAGACGGCGAATTAAAGGATAATTTCTTTTCTAATAACGCCGAAGTTTTTACGGAAAACTTTTTAATAAATGGCATCACTAAATTAAATAATAAGATAGAAAAATTTACATATTTAGGTAGCGGATGGCGGGTTGTTAAAATTAAAGAAATCGACTTTATAATAAATAAGTATAAGATTATGAATAGGTTAGCTGGACATAGTTATATCCCCACCCCAGCGGCTTTAAAGTCTAAAAAAGCCATTGTTAATATTAAGAACACAGATGATATGTGTTTTATATACAGCGTTCTAGCCCTCTTAAAGCGTGATGTTATACGCAGAAATAAACATCGAGTTAGTGCTTACCAAAATTATTTGGATGAAATTAATTTTGACCCCATTAGTGATTGCCCTATGAGATTAAGTAACATCCCAAAATTCGAACGCAAAAACCGTGAACTTAACTTAGCGATTAATGTTTTAATATATAGAAATAAGCCAGCTAAACCTGTCAGCAATGATGATGATTATATCCCTCATCACCCCCAGTTAGACATTATTCACCGATCTAAGGTCATAGGTGGTGAACCAATATATTTACTTTTATTAGAAGACGGTGATAATTTTCATTACACCGCAGTTTTTGATCTTCAAAAACTAATGAATTCACACCCAAATAGCTCCTGTCACCTTTGGATTCGCGTCAACTGGTGCCCACATTGCCTTAATGGCTTCAGACATAGGAGCGCTTATGATATCCATGTAGACCTATGCCGTAAGAATCAAATAGGTTCTACTTTATATACATTACCTAAAGAAAAAATTTAATATTTTCAAACTACGCAAAAACAGTAACCCCGCCATTCGTAATATATGCAGATTTTGAGTCGATTTTACCTGAGGATATCACACACCATCAGAAACATATGCCGATAACAGCAGGCATGTTACTAATTAATAATTATAACAAAACTAAATTTTATTATGAGTTTGTTGGTGAGGATTGCGTGCTGTCTTTCTTGCATAAGGTGGAGGAAATTGCTGTCACAATTGTCCTGCCATATTACGAAATTAACTGTAATAAACCTATGCAAACCTTGTCTTTCGCTGAAGATCGTGCTTTCTTTGATTCCAGGACCTGCTATCTTTGTAAAAAATTTATTAGAGATAGAGTTAGGGACCATTGTCACTTCACAGGTAAGTATCTTGGTGCTGCCTGTAGGAAATGTAATGTGTCTCGCAGAATTCAGAGACAGTTACCAGTTGTTTTTCACAATTTGAGGGGATACGATCTCCATCATATTTTGAAGTATGGTTTGAGTAATTTTCCATCTTGGGAATTGAATATTATTCCAACCACTACGGAAAAATTTATCTCTCTCATCGCGTACATTAACAAATTGCCTGTTCGTTTTATTGACAGCATGCAGTTTGTTAATTCATCACTTGCAAAAGCTGTTAAGACTCTTTCCGATCTGCCTTTAACTTCTTCTGTTTTTGATGGCGCAATTGTTCGAGCAAAAGGTATCTTCCCTTATGACTTCGCTACATCTCTTGAGGTCCTGGAATCAACTCTTGAACTACCTCCTATTTGGGATTCTGTGTCTAATGATGAATATGAATTAGCCCAAGTTATTTGGACTCAACAAAATTGTAACAATATGTTAGACTATATGTTAACATACCTTAAACTTGACGTGTTTCTCCTCGCAGATTATTTTACACAATTCCGTGAAAAGGCCATTGCATACAATGGTCTTGAGCCTCTAAATTTTTATGGCATTCCCGGTATGTCATGGGCCTCAGCGCTTATGACATTAAAGGAACCCATTGAACTTTTACAGGACATGGAAATGTTTAATTTCTATGAAGGAGGGATACGGGGTGGGTTAACATTTGTTAACAAACATTATGTTGCAAGTTCTGAAGACACAGAACTCTTGTATATAGACATAAATAACTTGTATGGTTGGGCCTTAAGCCAAAATCTTCCGTATGCTGATTTTGAATGGGTGTATGATGACCTTGATTCTGTCTTGTATGAATGTAAGAATGCTGATATCGATAACCTTCCATATGGGTATACTATGGAGGTTGATATTGATATCCCTGATTGCGTGCATGATTATTTGAATGATTTTCCGATTGCTCCGGAAAAAATGTGCCCGCCAGATTCGAAAGTTGAGAAGTTAATGCTCACGCATTGGCCGAAGAAGAACCATGTTCTTCATTGGCGACTTCTCAAATTGTATATTGAATTGGGGGCTTTAATTAAAAATGTACATAGGGCAATTAAATTTAAACATGCACCCATTTTTAAAGAATACATATCAACTAATACAAATTTGCGCTCAAATTCAACATGCGAGCTGCATAGAGATTTATACAAATTATTTAATAATAGTCTGTATGGGAAATCCGTGGAAAACCTTAAAAAACGGATGAATTTGAGGCTATGCAATTCAGCTGAAAAGATGATTGTATATGCTTCAAAGCCGACTTTCAGGAAATCAATTAAAATTGCTGATGACCTGATTGCTGCACATCTGTATAAGGATTCTATATGTTTAGACAGGCCTAGCTACATTGGTCAATCTGTGCTAGACCTGTCTAAACTGAGGATGTACCAGTTACAGTATATCGAATTGGCCAAATATAGAAATGAATTTAACTGTGATATTAATATCGTTGCCGGCGATACTGACTCCTTTTTTCTTGAGGTTAGGCACTGTAAGCTTGACACTCTTTTGCCGGCAATGATTCGTGACAATCTTTTAGACACTTCCAACTATGACCCGGCACATCCCTTATACTCTAGAAACCTTGATTCTGTGATAGGTAAATTTAAAGATGAAAGTAAAGGTCTAGGGTATAAGGAATGGGTTTTCTTAAGACCCAAGTGCTATAGTTTGTTAGGGGCTAAAGATCATTTGAAAGCAAAAGGAGTCAGGTTAATAGGTACAGAAATTAAGCACGAATCATATTTAGAATGCTACAATAACAACGTAGTATTTTCTGTACCACAAAGTAGGATAGGGACGCGGAACCATCAATTGTTTACATTTAAAAACAATAAAATCGCATTGTCAAACAACGACGACAAGCGGTTTTGGGTGGGGAAAAATTCCAGTCTGGCATATGGGCATTATTTAGGATTTGAGGAAACAGATGCTGGCCAAGTATTAAATCATGAGGAGATTGGTGGCCAAGTTTTTAATCCTGAGGAGATTGGACCGCTTTTTGGTGGAGAAAGCCCATCTTTCGATGATCCAGACAGCCCTATAAACAATGTTGATTTAACAGACATTGATGATATTGTTTTATCAGATTAATATATCTTTTTTAAAAAATGTTTTTGTATTCTTTATATATATTTTATTGAAAACTCGTTATAGTTCTATGCTTAAACATTATATTTAATTAAATATCGAAAATGTTTCAGCATAGAAAGGATATTATTTGTAAATTTTGTGATTGTTTTTATATATTTGGTATACAAGCAGTCAGCATGCATACTGCTCTTTAATAATAATGTAGTCTACAGTGAGCACGTAGCTACATAGTAGTCTGCAGTCAGCATGCAGCTACTGCTCTCTAATAATAATAATAATAATAATAATAATAATAATAATAATAATAATAATAATAATAATAATATTAATAATAATAATAATAATAATAATAATAATAATAATAATAATAATAATAATAATAATAATAATAATAATAATAATAATAATAATAATATTTGATTGGCTATCTCAATTTTTATAAATATAAAAACAAAAGTAATTTATTTATTAAGAAATTTATTACTAATGATTTCTACGAGTAAAACTGATGAATGTGTAAATCATTTGGTATCATTATTATTATTTTGTCAATATTTATAAAAATGTTACTTATAGCAAAGAAGTCCAACCTATTCCGAAATTTCATCGAAATTTTTTAACAATGCAGTTGAAGATTTTATAAATAATCATGATACTTACACTGATAAGCAAATCATAAATATTTTAAAAATTTTCAAACATTCCTCTATTGAATATTTGAGGGATTTATTTAATTATGAGAAATCCATTTTAAAGTTATCCTGTTATTTAATGTACTTAGAAAAAATAGCGGTAAACAACGAATCACTGAATGAATACTTTTGGAGTTGTATGTTTTTAAGGTTGAAACCTGTATATAGTAGATTGATTTATGAATGGATAGCAAAAGCCGATTTGATTGAAAATAAGCTAACGAAAAAACTGAACGATATTAAGAAAAGGTATTTGACTTGTTCAATTTGTAAAGAAAATCAAGTTTCGGTTTTGTATTTACCGTGTGGTCACGTGATTGTTTGTTCTGAGTGTCACAAGAAGACTATTCGCAAGTGTCAAGCCTGTTCATCACTAATTAATGAATATCATACTATATACATGTAAATCAATATTTAATTTTATTGTTTAAATAAATGTATGTTTTGTTGATTTGTTGAGCGTGAGCAGTACCCTTGTGAGCATTACCCATAGGGGGACAAAATATTTTGTCGGATAGACTATGAGTATATAGACTCGGAGTATATAGATTAATAATAATAATAATAATAATAATAATAATAATAATAATAATAATAATAATAATAATAATAATAATAATAATAATAATAATAATAATAATAATAATAATAATAATAATAATAATAATAATAATAATAATAATAACGAGATATATGGCTCATTCGAAAGGTCTTGGATTGAGCTTTAAAATGAGCTATCGATGAATAATTTTCGTTGGCGGGAACCTTTAAAAATTTAAAAATAATAATATGACCTTGAAAATAAATGTCTTTGTTCTACAAATGACCTTGAAAATAATAATATTTTGAAAAAATAATAATATGACCTTGAAAATAAATGTCTTTGTTCTACAAATGACCTTGAAAATAATAATATTTTGAAAAAATAATAATATGACCTTGAAAATAAATGTCTTTGTTCTACAAATGACCTTGAAAATAATAATATTTTGAAAAAATAATAATATGACCTTGAAAATAAATGTCTTTGTTCTACAGATGACCTTGAAAATAATAATATTTTGAAAAAATAATAATATGACCTTGAAAAAATAATAAATGTCTTTGTTCTACAAATGACCTTGAAAATAATAATATTTTGAAAAAATAATAATATGACCTTGAAAAAAAAATAAATGTCTTTGTTCTACAGATGACCTTGAAAATAATAATATTTTGAAAAATAATAATATGACCTTGAAAATAATAATATTTTGAAAAATAATAATATGACCTTGAAAATAATAATATTTTGAAAAATAATAATATGACCTTGAAAATAATAATATTTTGAAAAATAATAATAAAATAGTCAAATGACCTTGAAAAATGGTCTCGGGAAAATGTTAATAACTTTTATACTACTAATGATAAAAATTATTTCTATGGCTCAAAAGATAGATCTCCGTCTGGGCTTCAAAATGATGTATCAATATGTTAATTAATTTTGAAAACTCAAAAAGTTCTGGCGCCCCGAAAAGTAGGACATCCGCTGGCACAGTTAATAATATTTTTGAAAAATAATAATAATTATATGACCTTGAAAAATGGTCTCGGGAAAATGTTAATAACTTTATGAATAGTGATGATGATGATACTTTCAATAGCTCATTCGAAAGGTCTTGCACCAAGCTTCAAAATGATGTATCAATATTTAAATAATTTTGAAAACTCAAAAAGTTCTGGCGCCCCGAAAAGTAGGACTCCGCTGGCACAGTTAATAATATTTTGAAAAATAATAATAAAAATAATAATATTTTTGAAAAATAATAATATGACCTTGAAAATAAATGTCTTTGTTCTACAAATGACCTTGAAAAATAAATGTCTTTGTTCTACAAATGACCTTGAAAAAAAAATGTCTTTGTTCTACAGATGACCTTGAAAAAAAATGTCTTTGTTCTACAAATGACCTTGAAAATTTTATGAGTCATACGATGAGTCATGGTCTTTGTTTCAATGACCTTGATGAGTCATATGTCTTTGTTCTACAAATGACCTTGGAAAAAAAATGTACTTTTAGACTTAGAAAAATTTTTTACCCGGGGGGGGGGTTGTGCTAGCGGAGTCCTGTTCTAGCGGTGCCCAATCCATCTACTCACCATTATAAAAAAGTAATCGAGCTCCCACTCTTCATTGAAGTGATAAGTTTTAGATTTCTTCGGTTTACTACTCATATTCACGGGTATACTAGAATCCAAATAAATATGACAATTTAAAGAATAAATATTGAATTAAATATTTTCATAGAAAATTCAAAAATTCATGAACTGCGGCAATTATCTCCATTACTTTGAAAGAAATAATAACAATCCAACATACTACAATAGGGGACAACAATACAAGTATATTAAAATCTAATTTAGATATATTCGAATTTACAAGAAGTGTATTAAAGTTACAATTTATTTATTACGGTTTACAAAAATGACTTCTTACTTTAGATATAATTACTAATATTCCTAATATATTTGTAATGCTATCCCTTATTTTACTCCCAGTGCAATAGCCGCAGTTTAGAGATCTGCTGTAGAGAATGCACACTTATCAAGTAAATAAATAGGTAAGGAAAGCAATTTAATTTAAAACAAAGAAAATAACATACATTTTATACAGAAGAAAAATTGAAATATAACGTGGTCACCAAGGATAAATAATATTGCTTATTAATGACACAGCTAATACAAAAGAAATGAAGCTACTTATGGCCATTAAATATTCAAGCTAACTGAATGTGTTCTTTGACGAGTCGAGTTGTAACTGTTGCGTTCGCACGTTTTGTTCGGTGACAATGTAAGACATAAGTCAAAATGTATTTTGCTGAGCGAGCGGATATAACAGTATCTGGTTGTAAGAATTCTAGGTATTCATGAACTTGGTAAGTTCGCAGAATACATTCGACTATTAGCACAAAGCTTTGTCTTCTAAAATCCTTTCAAAGTCACGGTAGTAAACTGAATTTTCCCCAAGAAATTGCGAGAGATCGACGATCGACTTGTTGACCACCCCTGCTATAAGTGATTGCCCCATGAAATTTTGTGACATTCCTAAATTTGAGAGGAAAAATAAGAATTGAATTTATCGATGAATGTAATAACATATAAGAAAAGACCATCTAAGCCTATAGAAAACGAGGATAGTAACTACATTCTCCATCATCCTCAGTTAGATATTATTCACCGCTCTAAGGTTATAGGTGGTGAACCAATTTACTTATTGTTATTAGAAGACGGTGCGGATTTTCACTATTCCGCAGTTTTTGATTTGCAAAAACTAGTGAACTCACACCACTGTAGCTCCTGCCACCTTTGGATTAGAGTGAATTGCCTTAACGGCTTTAGACATAGGAGCGCTTATGACATTCACGTAGACCTATGCATTAAGAAATAGAGAATAGATTTGTAACTTTCTCAAAGATGAAAAACCAATGTATTTTACTTGAATTAAATATTAATATTAAAAATTTAATTTTTATATTGTATTAAAGTGAAAGTATTTAAATTCATAATTAATTTTATTTTAAATTTTGGAAATTTTTAAAAATACAATTTCATTTAAAAGAAAAGAAAGAAATTCACTAATTATTTAGGCCATATTTTTATAACATTTTAATACATAATTATTATAAGACATCTTTTTGTTTAGTTAATTTACTTTAATAAAATTTAAAACGTAATTATCTCACATATTCAAATTAATTTTTGCCACATAATTTTTTTTGACGATAAATTTTATTGCTATTTCCTATGAATCCATATTCCCAATTTATTTCTCATTGCGAAGTCAATGACGGAGTAAGATTTTCTTGGAACTGTTGGCCAACCTCTAGAATTGACGATGGGAGAAATATTGTTCCTGTAGGATGCTTATATACTCCAATCAAGGAATTGAATATGCAACCTCTTCCTTACAGTCCAATTATCTGTTCTCGAGAATCCTGTAAAGCAGTTGTCAATCCATATTGCATGGTAAATTTAGTAAACAATTTCGGGATACTATTGACAATTATTAGAATTCAATTGATTTTAATAGCTTGGTATGGACATGTAACATTTGCAATCAAAGAAACAATTTTCCAAAACAATACACTGGGATGTCTAGAGAAAATGTTCCAGCTGAATTGCAATTAACAACAATGGAATATCTTCTGGTTTAATTGTATTTTTTTTTTGACGAAATGTTAATTTCAATTTATTAGAAATCAAACGCAAATCCACCAATCTTTCTAATGGTTTTGGATACATGTTTAGGACCTGAAGATTTTAAATCTGTCAAGGTAATTACTACATATTGTTTTTTTAATTAATTTTTGTTTAACTTAAAATTTCAGTATTTTATTTCATTTATATTCCTTATTTTATTTTAAATAAATTTTATAATTAAAATATAAATCATTTTATTTAATAACCAAATATTTTTTTTTCTATTTATATCCAATTGTTGCCATGTAATTATGATATAATTTTTGTTTCCTAATTTATAAAATCTAATTCATCATTTATTTTATAAAAAATTACTTTTAAATTGTAAATTTACTTTTTCTGGCCAATAAAAACAGAGATTATTTCGATATGAAAATTCTGCACACAATTGTTACTAATTATAGACTCTCGTTTTATTGGTCGGTTGCATAATTATTTAAAAATTTATTTATTCTTTTACTATAATTCTTATAGTGAATTTTGTATACATTTTGGTATTTATTGCTTCTATAATCATTTTAATCAAACAAATTGGTGTATAAAAATAAAATATATAATCAACAGATCACGAGTTATCTAACACTGATATTAAGCTTGGTATCTCAAAGGGATCCTTAAATTCATGTTAAAAACCAAATTTAATAAAGGAAGAGAAACAAATTTACCCAAAAAGATTTAAAATTATTTAACCCCCCTCCCCTCCCCG
Source organism: Schmidtea polychroa (assembly GCA_959609185.1). Taxonomy (NCBI): domain Eukaryota; kingdom Metazoa; phylum Platyhelminthes; order Tricladida; family Dugesiidae; genus Schmidtea; species Schmidtea polychroa. The sequence continues at coordinate 19,521 of CAUHTR010002910.1, forward strand.
AATAATTCGTTGTTCACCTAAATGGTTTTCAAATAGGATTATAAGCATTTTAAACGTTTGCATTAAACGTTTATATAGATAGTAAATGCAATCCGACTGTCGGGGTTCAACAATTTGTATTTCAATCTTATTAACCCGGAAATACAGATACAAAATGCTAAGCTTCACGAATGGGATCATTATTCAAAGGGTGAATATAATAAGTCATCGGTAATAAATTAGTATAATTTTCTGGAAATAATGGAGAATACAACGGGATTGATAATGGTACAATATATAGGATTATTATGTGGCCAAGTTGAATATATGACTAATTTTTACTATTGGAAATGATTGTGTAGGTACTAAAGGGCACAAATTCCTGGGCAAAATGATTTGATGGTATTTAAATTCTTTTCATTCTACTCAATACAAATTTCCGACTTTGTCCTTATAAAAAAACACTTGTTAGAGACAAAGCCAAAAATTCGTGCTGCATAGAATTGAATTTTTGACCTATTATCGCAATGAAAATAAATGAATTATCCACCAAAAAAGAAGAAAACAGATTAAATGTGATTAAAAAAAAGTTTTAATTAACATTTCATTGAACTATAATCATAATGGGAAAAGTTATCATTTTAAATTGATTTTCCCTTGGATTTATTTTCATTCTAACAAGAGAATGAAAATAAATGAAATACCATCCAAAAATGGAAGAAAACAAATCAAATGTTACCTAAAAATGCCAATCGTCAACTTGTGATAATATTTTAGAAAATATACATAAAATTTGCAAGTCTATATTAAATGATTCATATAAATATACTGTTAAATATTGTCGACAATATTGGATATCAAATGGTTTTGGTCCTGTTATTATGAAGTCTACATTCCAGGTTTCATTAATCCCTAGACCAGACTGCGCCAAGTTTTCCAACACGAGTAGACGCTTCGGTCCCACAGACCATTGTTCTGATTACATTCCTTAATTCTTACCAAAATCCACATTAATTTGAAAGAAATGAACGAAATTAATGAAAATGGATTAAGAAACTAGGATTGCTGTTCACCGTGATTAAGTATAAAAAATTTCATGAACATTTATAATAACTACTTTTAACTATATAACTTCTTATATATATGTCATATTCTTCGAGATACGGAAAAGTACAACAATATTATTTACATCTCTAATAAAATGTGATCCATACGTATTCAGGGAGAACTTTAATGTCACATATACACTTCCACTATTTACACATGTCAATTTCTGTGGAAATATTAAAATATCTTCAAACTAAAACAATAAGAATTTCTCTGTCATGTTTAGAAACTTACAGTACTTTCGTTAAGAATATTCCATCGAAATTATGAAGATTAATACTTTGTATTATTTATTTAGTGTCACGTTTTATTATTCAATATATTCAATTGTGCTATACACATCAAATTATTAATAATATTTTTATGCAATTTTAGCCCATAATGTCTAAATTTAATCAATCAAACTTTAACATGAAATGGGTTTTAAAACATTGCAGATGATATTAAGCTATATCCTCTATTAATAATTGGGCCTATAGGATACATTATCCTATGTGCATATTGTAAAATTAATTGAACTTTATCAAATATAGGTTAAATACATTTTTTATAGATTTAAGAAAACATAAAGATTGAAAAAATTATTTATCTCTCTTTTTTCATATAATTCATAAAGGTTTAATAAACTATATCCAGCAAAACATTTTTTAGTACTTTATTTCCCCTAAAATAAGCCCTAAAATGATATGGAAATTGAATCGCAATAAATCCAGGCTAATGTTTGGATTGGTAAACTTATGACGATTTCCCAGAAAAAGATTATATTGCTATGCAGGAAGTTTTGTTCCACATAAGTGCCGCGTTATACAATTATGCATTATTAAACTTACCAGAAATTAAACTGTTCGGCTTTAGATTAACACAATTATGATCTTCGATTAACTTTCCAAATAGAAAACGGGCAACATTTTTAACTATAAACACCAAAGATACATTATAGACTTAGTTTAACCCTTAAACTACGGCATTTAGAAACCTTTTTTTATTCCTCAAACGTAAAGAAATAGCAGACTAAAAAATTGTAAGCATAGTAAAAATGCATACTCAGAATAAAAGACAATGAATATAACATAAAATAACAGAATAATAAGGCACGAAAAGAATACATTCCGCTGATTGTTACAGGTCTTCATCGATTATTCTCAATCTCTGTTGATTCATTAGCGATCGTAATTTCGGCATATCTATTTGTTTCATTTACTATTATTTCCAATAGATCTAAATCAAATTATTAAAAAAAATATTTGTATTCGTCATCATCGTTTTCAGCATATCGTTTTCAGCATATCGTTTTCACAATAAAACTTCCAGTTGGCCCACTTTGTAAATCATCTCGTTGTTCTCGTTGTTATCCCATTCTAAGTTCTTTAGTTTTTCAAACAATGTGCCATAATCAACGTTATCTTGTTGATCCCCATTGTTAATTGTTTCTTCCCATATATCTACATAATTTTCATGAATCATCTATTGTTAAATCACTGGAATCATAACAGGGTTTAAAAATAGAACAGTAATTAAAATTATTGACTATTTTCAGGAAATCATTTTTTAAATATAAAATAAGAATTGTATCATCAAAAACCATGAAAAAAATTTACAAGGCCGTTTCATAATTATTTTCATATTTTATAATATTTTTTCTTACCATAATACGCTGGACATCATATGATTAAATGTTTTGAATGTTTATCAAATATATCCATATTTTGCAATTGTATTGGCTTCAAACCGCATTTTAGCATTCACATGCAATTAAATCTCGAAATCAAAAAATTAGAAAATTTTACACCGCGTTCTATAAGTTTTGCTACAATTTGTTGACTGCGTTATATCGAAACCGCGTTGTATAAGTACCCATTTATACGAGGGTTACCTGTATTGGTTTAAATGTAGATTTTTATACATAAGACATCACCTGAAAAAGGGACATTGGGTGCAAAAATTAATATAAGACCCTGTTTGTTTTTCACGGGAAATATTAAGTGATATACTCTATTAATAATTAACTGTAAAGTATATGTATGCACTATAAAATTAATTGAACTTTTTAAATTTAGGTTAAATAAATTTTATTTTAGATCTAAGAAGACATTTAAATTAACTTTTAACAAATTTCATTTTCAATTAAAGTTTTTTGGTTATTATTTATCCGCCTTTTCTCTCTTGCATAGGTAAATTGAAATATAGTGTCATATTTAGTATCCCCTAAAATAAGGCCTAACCAGAAAATAATCTCTAAATGATTGGAAATGGAATTGAAAATCGGGGTTTGAAAAGTCATGACAATTTTCCAGAAGATGACATGACCGTAAATTTCCTACATGAAAAAACAGGACTTCTTCTTAAGATGTGCTCTCTATTGGAGCAAAAATTAATATAAGACCCTTTTCTTATTTTCGGGAAAATATGATAACAGCAAGGCAAACAAAATCCTGAAAAGCATAATATTTTATTTTTTACTCTATTTTACGCACTTACCAGAAATTAAACCGTTCGACTTTAGATTAACACAATTATGACTTTCAATTCACTTTCCATACAGAAAACGGGCAACATTGTTACCTATAAACACTATAGATACAATATAGACTTAGGTTAAGTGTTTTGAATGTTTATAAAATATATCCACATTTTGCAATTGTATTAGCTTCAAACTGAATTTTAGCATTCACATATACAATTATTTCTCGAAATCAAAAAATTAGAAAATTTTACACCGCGGTGTATAAGTTTTGCTACAAATTGGTGACTGCATTATATCGAAACCGCGTTGTATAAGTACAGATTTATACGAGGGTTACCTGTAGTTATTTTAATGTATATTTATTCAATTGTGGTAAAAGAAAATTCTGAAAAGCATAACATGTATTTTTTACCCTGTTTTACGCACTCTACCTTTCAAGGATGACTTTAACATAATTTATGCAAATTTTTATCAAATGATATTTATAATGGATAATTTTTATTATCACTATATATTTGAAAATGAATGTAAATTGAACTATGCGTATTCACATGTTGATTAAATAACTCACACAATACATTTCCAAGTTTTAGTTGATTTTAAATTTATAAATATTTAACTTTTATTCTAAATCCTTTATTTTCGATTTTCTACAAATAATATTTCTCTCGATTTTTAAACAACTTCGTGTGAAATTCGAATTTTTCTTCAGAGCGATTCCAATATAATTGATTACTAAGTGATATTTCTGATATAATTGTCTGTGGTGGAATAGTCATTGGCATATAGTTTTTTAACGGTTTTTTGAATTATATCACCTTTAGGCTGCTTTACAAATGAGCTTGGGATTCATTCCAAAAGACTCTTTGGTTGGGTTTATTAGTTTCGGAAAAATGGTTTATGTGCATGAATTGGTTGTTCGGGGAATGCCTAAAAGTTGGGTGTTTCCCGGAACCAAGGATTATTCAAGTCGATTGATTCAAGATCTTCTTGGTGTTGGTAAAGGTTCGGTCGGTAGTCACGGGGGTCCTGGCCAGTTGCAAATGAATGGCCGTATGCCAACAAGTCATCTACCTTCAAATAAGTTGATCATCGTATCTGAAAAACGAAAAACTTTACTGTCAAATATTCAGATTTCTTCAACCTCTTGGAGAATGTGATATGGTTTTAATGGACCTTATAGAAGAATTGCAACCGGACAGTTGGCCGGTTGGACAAGGAAAACGCCCTCTTCGCTGTGTTGGTGCTGCATTGAATATGGCAGTTTGTTTACTTGAAGCAACTTATCCAAGCACCGTAGCAAGAATAATGACCTTTATTGGTGGTCCGTGTACCATCGGCCCAGGAATCATTATCGATGACGATCTCAAAAATGTCATTCGTTCTCATCACGATATTGAAAAGGATGACTGCCCCTATATGAAGAAAGCAATGAAGGTAAACAATAAATCAATAATCTTAACATTTTATTTCATTTACAAAAAAATCAATTTGTAATATTTTCTGATAATAATTGATTAACCATAAAATTGTGCTAGATAGGAAATCTAAATTTAATAACATTATTTAATTATAAATCTTACTATTTATATATAATTATATATTAGCAAATTTTGTTTTATTATTACATGATCTGATAACGAAACCGAATTTGAATTATCTATTGAAAATAAATTTCTTAAAATTATTATTGATTAACATTTTAATTATTAAATTAATCATTAATGATAACATATTATGTGGGATAAATCGATATAAAAGTGCGCTTCTAAAAGCTTTAAGAAACAATTCTAATGATAACCAATCAAAATAAGATGGGAAATTTTATGGAATTTCAAAGCATAAAATGAATAATTTGCTTGAAATTTACGGATATATTCTTGGGTAATTTATTTCGCCATGTTGCACTCTAATATAATGGATATATTACGGAATACAAGCACAGATTTATAGTTCTCCTTTCTATATCAGGCAATTGTAGTGTTCATTATGGCAGTAATAAAAAGGTTTAATGATAACAGATTTATCTATTTTATACTTAAGAAAATATTTAACGGTAAACTAAAGAGAAATGAGGATAATGAAAATTTATAAAATAATAATAGTGAAAAAAGATAAAAGATTTTACTGATTATGTGATATATACACAGAATTTTATTAACTATTCAACCATAATTGCATAAATTCAGGTTATTTATCATTCATGTGCCTTGAATTAAAATCTTTTTCAATATTGACCAGTGAAAGAATAGGAATTGAAATATATTCAATGGGAGATTTCTACTTGCATTTCACACATCAGTTGGTCAATATTGTACTTGAAAGAAGTAAAAAATAAGTCATCTTAGTTCTGGCATTGTTGTAATTCTGCAAAAATCAGAAAATTCAGCTTGGAAAGAAAGCAAAACAATGCTAGAAATTCACGATTTTTAACTTGAAAGCTAAACATTATTGAAGCTGTTTTCATCGATTTTAGACATGATTTTTATCCTTTGACATCTTAGAAGAAATCCGTTGTAAAACTTGATATATGAAAGCTATTTCTTGGTGGTTTAAATCTTCTGTCTTGAAATGTATTCGGAAAATGTATAGAGAACATATCAAAACAATCTTCTTACTTTCTTTTTAAGATAAAAGATTTCACGAATTCAATATAATGACATTGGATATATAAATAGTTAAATAGCACTCATTCGATATGGCATTAGCTCTGATCAACACAGTCAATATCAATGTTTCTTTAATTTATCCATGGCATTTGGTGATAACATACTCGACATGACTTATAAATTTTCCCTCAATTCAGTAGGAAATTCCAGTATTATTCTTAATCGGATTTCCGTTTCACCTTATTCCAGAATTAATCATTCGTTCTTTGGTTTTTTTCACTTCTTACTGTTTTTATATTGAATTCAGAACATTTATAACAGTTTCTATACTTAAACTAGTAGATATTGTTTTGTATAATACAATAAATCAAGCTGTTCGCGTTCCATCTATATATAACACAATCTTTTCCTGTCATCCTTTTGTCAACATTTATTCTATTGGTACATTATAATATCCACTAAATGACTTGATAATGATTATCTTCCAATTTATACATCTGATTTCAAGCAAAACCTTTAACACATCTCAGTGCTGACTTTCCTATTGGTTAAACCATGACGTTGACTGTTTTCAAATGAAATGGATGAGTTAGTAGTTTGTTATTTCTATCTTTAATTCATCCATATATTTTTCGACTTTTGTAAATCTATCCTTAATTAGTGGAAATTCTCTCATTCTTTCGAAAGACTTGATTAAATTGCCGGGGTTTTATTTTCCATTTCAATACCGCCAAACTTAACCTATAATCACTTGTTAGAAAACAAAGATAATTTTAAAGAAATACATTAATCTAAAAAATTAACAATTTCAGAATTGGCCGGATTTTATATTTTTTATAAATAGTTATTATACTTTGGAGATATTAAGCTGGCGGAGTACATTTTTTGGGGGGAAACAAACAATCACTTTTGAAACCTGTAGACTTGGTTCAATTTTATTTTCATTTCGTCTAAATACATGTTTATATCCTCTTCAAAAATAGTCATTGTCTGCTGTACTGCCGTTTTCATTTGATGGGAATTTCATTTTATTCAGTTAGTTTTTAAATTTTGAGAAAACGAAACGTATGAGGGTAAATCTGAAAAAACCAATTCGAAGCTTAATTTATGCAATTTAACCATTTTGACGATAGATTTATACAATGGTGCATTATAATGATAGAAAAGCATTATTTGTACATCAATATCGATCATTCCACCTTTAACACAGTAAATTCCAGTGAATACTTGTGAATTCAGCAACAAAATGGTCTAAATATGGTTTACTTTGATATTTGAATCCTGATGAGTAGTTGTAGATCCAAGTTACGTTCACAGTCTCGTCGTGGTGCAAAAGTTTCTTTTTGATACCGCTTTCAGTCGACAGTCAATAATTTTATAAACATAAATATTGTTCATAAATATTGTACACCCGCTTCTCATGAAATGTTCACAGCCTTAGCAATCTTGCATATATGCAATCAGTGGTCTTCCATTCGTTCTTCCAGGTCTCGTTATTATTCTTGACCTTTTTCAAATAGTCCATTATGGTTATTAGATTTGAATCCAAAAACATAATGCTGACAAAACGATCGTGACTTCTTTCGGTGCACTTTTATCCTGGCGAGTAGATGTAAATCCAAGTTTCGTTCAACAAAATATCTTTTTAATTGCGTTTTCCTGTCGACAGTCAACAATTTTTCAAACAGCTTTTTTTATTCAATTTCTAGTCACCTTATCCCGTTCGTTACCTTAACAATCTGGCACATAAGCTCTAGCGATATCTTCCATTCATACAATCTATAAAACCTTATACGAAAAGAAAAATTTCTGAACTCCTTTCATTTCAGCACTACGAATCTTTGGCTAATCGTGCTGCACAAAACGGTTTCGTAGTTGACATTTTCAGTTGCAGTCTTGATCAAACCGGTCTACATGAAATGCGTTTCCTACCAAATTATACCGGTGGTCACATGATTATGGCTGATTCGTTTGAAAGTCAACTTTTCCAGCAAACTTTCAAGCGGGTTTTCGCAATGGAAAACACTTTCCGAATGGATTTTAATGCGACCATACAAGCCAAAATGAGTTCTCAATTAAAAGTCAGCGGTTGCATTGGGCCGTGTTTCTCGTGCAATGCAAAAGGGCAAAATGTATCCGATAATGAAGTTGGAATTGGTAAAACGTGCACTTGGAGAATAAACGGAATTAATCCCTCGACAACTTTGGCGTTCTTTTTTGAAATAGCCAATCAACACAATGCACCAATGAAACAGGTAAATCAATATTTTTATTTTTACAATCATTAAAATTTTTAACGATTTTTTGATATTTAATGATTTTTTCATATTTCTATTCACATTTTAAAAAATATTTTCGATAATAATTGATTAACCATAAAATTGTGATGGATAGGGGAAACCTAAATTTAATAAGATTATTTAATTATAAATGTTACTATTTATATTACTATTCAATATGTTACTAATGTTACTATTCAATATATTAATAAAATTTGCTTTAGTATTACATGTTCTCATAAGGAAACCGAATTTGAATTATCTATTGAAAATAAATTTCTTAAAATTATTATTGATTAACATTTTAATTATTAAATTAATCATTAATGATAACATATTATGTGGGGAAATCGATATAAAAGTGCGCTTCTAAAAGCTTTAAGAAACAATTCTAATGATAACCAATCAAAATAAGATGGGAAACTTTATGGAATTTCAAAGCATAAAATGAATAATTTGCTTGAAATTTACGGATATATTCTTGGGTAATTTATTTCGCCATGTTGCACTCTAATATAATGGATATATTACGGAATACAAGCACAGATTTGGCGATAAACTAAAAAGAAATAAGAACAATGGAAATTTAAAAAAATCAATAGTGTAAAAGATAAAAGATTTTACTTATTATATGATATTATTTATCTTATTGTTTTAAAGCAAAATAATAACCTCAGCAACAAAACTCTAATTGCGATAGAAGAAAAAATTGTGAAAAGTAAATATAAAGCATCGATATTTTAATATTGTTGGATTTTAATAGGATTTTTACTTTAACCAGACTCCATTTGTTTCTTTATTCAATAACACGAATTCTAGAAATGTTGACTACGTTTTACCAAAAATAAATATTCCTTCATAACGAGTGATGCTTTTAAACTATTCAAATCTCTTCTTAAAACTCTAAATCTTCTGTTGTTGACAATTACCGGTAAATTTCTATTAGTTTATGTTCTGTTCTGTAAGGTCGCCAGATCATTTTAAACCCGAAAGCAGTTCAATAATGTATCATTTTCTATTTAAACATTACAAAGGCCTTCACTGACGTCATTGCTGATAAGGTTTCTATGTTTTATCTCGATCATTAATAATTGAACTGTCGCATTAGTACTCCATCGGTGAACACATTACAAATTCAACAAGTAATTTCAAATTTCTTCTAGGATTATGCTCATCTTTAAAATATTTGTTTATTTCTATCCTACGAAATTTCACTTCGATTTTAATTTTACTGCATTGATATAAGTTTTCCCTGTAACAATCCATTATACTTACTAGGGATTGTAAATCTACCGATTTTTTCATTTATCGGGAAATTTTTTTACTATAAGATAAAATAAAGTTGACAAAAAACAAGTATAAATTTCCATTTCACGATTTTTATTTCAAAAATATAAAATATGAAAAATATAAAGATTAAGGAACAAAATTTTTCAATAAACTATAATAATATTGCTGGGTTTTAATAATTCAAGTCGGTAACCTCTGACTCCACGTGTCCTTTTAATCGTAAATAACAAAACAATAAACTACCCAACGTATATTTGAATCACAAATCTCTCACAATCCAACGATACAATCAACGACAGAGTTTTACCAGTTTAATCGGTTCTCAACTAGGCGCTGATGCTTTGTCAAAATCTTTATCAATATTAATCTTTTAATCGAACTTTTCCTATTTGATCTGGTTCGCTTCCAATTCAATTTTCTTCTCACATCTCAATTATTTCCTAACTCTATCCGTTCGTTTCCCTAACTTCCTGATTACCCAAAGCTCAGTTTTTACTTATCCTTAGCTGATTTTCCCATTCCTTATATACTGTTCGAAATCGCGATGACAAATGGTTATTGCCGAGCCAATCTCTCTTGACATTCGACTCCACATATCTGCTTCGGCTATCTTTTACGCGCCTTTAATTATGGATGCCGATTTTCTATAAATTCTTACTATCCGCCGTATTTTGGTTATTAAACAATTAATTTCAGCATTTTGAAGAACAAGTTTAAAAGATTCAATCTGCTTCTTGATATATATATATATATATATATATTATATTATATATATATATATATATAATATATATAAATGATCATATGACTATCGGAAATATCAGATTAAAATTTCAGAATAAAATTTCTATCAAGGATTTTTAATTTTACCGAGAGTTTTTTTACCGGTTTACCGATATACAATCCCTAATACTTACTCGCCTCACTTCATTGAAGAGTTTATTGCCATCAATAATAATTTCGTGTACCGCCTTCAAATTCTCTTTGAAAATCCATATACTCAAAGCTATAATAATTGATTTTCACAATATTATCCAACATAGTACAATAAGTGCTATGTATAATTAAGAAAATGTATAAATAAGAAAAAACAGTACTTAAGGAGTACATAAAAATTTGGCAATACATATTATCAAACAAAAGAACTCTTCCGAAAGTAGGACATTTGATCACCTTATGTTCTAACACTGATCATCTAAAATATGAAAGCTTTATCATCAATACTTACTCATTTATGGAAATATCTCCCAAATCGAAAAACATAAATCTTCACTATTCTCTTGCAACTTCACAATCTTCTATTGTGTTTGCCAAATACGGCGATTTATTTCCCATAATAACATTCTAGAGCCTTGGTATCTATTGAATTCGTTTCTAATATTTATTACCTTTATCCATACATATTCCCATCGAAAAAAAATTGATTTTTAAAAAAAATATCTAAAATTAATATTGCACTCGTCATATAACTAATTTTATGTTAAAATTTTATTATCGTACTTCTTTAAATAATGTCAACAATAAAATCTAAAATCATACTGAAAAGAAACACACTCATCACATTATTATTATTCAATTGGTTTCCAGCAATCGAATTTCGGCTACATCCAATTCGTGACTCGATATCAACATTTTAGTGGACAGTCACGGTTGAGAGTTACAACTATCTGTAGGAACATGGTCGATGCTACAACACAGAAAAATGAATTAGTTGCAAGTTTTGACCAAGAAGCTGCAACAGTACTTATTGGCCGAATGATTGTATTTAGAACTGAAACCCAAGAAACAAGTGATGTATTAAGGTGGCAAGCGTGTTTGGTTTCGATTTACGTTGCGTTTGACATTTGAATCTAGGTGGTTGGATCGACAATTGATTCGTTTATGCCAGAGATACGCTGATTATAACAAAGACGACGCGTCGTCCTTTAGATTTCCCGAAGAATTCGTTTATTATCCACAATTCATGTTTCACATGAGAAGGTCACAATTTCTACAGGTCTTTAACAACAGCCCAGACGAAACCGCATATTATAAGTAATTTTTGTTTCAATTACTATCTTATTACAGCTATAATTATACAAAAATCATCACTAAAATCTCTAGTATTATAAGCCGATTATTTTTATTATTTATTAATAATTTTTCGATAAATTACAACTTTTTCTTTTTTTCAAATATGATCATCAATAAAACCAATTTAAAACAAATACTATTTTTATATTTAAATAAATCTATTAGGATTGGTCAAAAACACTTAAAATGGAAATTTATGTATTTTTTGATATATTACAACTATTTTAAAATAATGACATAATAAACCAATAAAAAATGAGTTGAAACATAAATATTATTTTTCTGTTTGAAAAAAAATCAGGATTTTTCAGGAAACGCTTATCTCAAATTCACTCATTCAAAATTCCAATTATTACATAATAACATCATTAAAACAAAAAAATCCAAATTAAAAATTATTAACTTTTACAATAATACGCAATGCCAAATATCGATATGAAAAGCTATTTGTTAAGAATATATATTTTATGGAAGCGGGAGTATTATACATAATAACTGTAATTCTGCTTAGTGCTTCAATATCAGCTTCAATACACGTGTCCATTATTATGGAATTTGCATAAATATTCGACGAACAAAATGTAAAAACCTGAAAATTGATTAAAATTACATCCGATATCCAAATTACCAAACTGTATATATCTGATGGTCAAATTTCTTATATTATTATTGAAAATTTATAGATATTTTATATTATTACATCATCAAATCATTAAAACAAAAACGAAATTAAAAATCATTAACTTTTAGAATATTAATCAATGCTAAATATCGATATAAAACGCTGTTTGTTGATTAGACAATTGATTATTGACATGGAATAATGATAACTGCTGTAGTCCTGGGATATTGGAATACTTATGATGTGATATACTCCAAAATTAAAACTAATTTATTTTATAATATTACACAATAACAATGTTGAAAAGCCAATATATCATTATTCAACTTAGTGCTCCAATAATACTTTGACCTGCATATGTCGGACATTATAACTCCTTTCCCTTGACCCGGCCTATTATCGTATCTTTATATTATGGGATTATGTTGAAAATATATTTTTTATGGAAACGGGAACATTATACAATATAAGATTTTAATACACCTGCCCATTATCATGGAATTTGGATATAAATTGTCGACGAACAAAATCTAAACACCTGGAAATTTATTAAAATTACATCCGATATCCAAATTACCAAACTATATAAACCTGGTGGTTAAATTCTTATAGTAACATTGAAAATTTATAGAAAAATTACGTTATTACATAATCACACAATTAAAACAAAAATACAAATAAAAATCATTAACTTTTACAATAATACGCAATGCTAAATATCGATATAAAACGCTGTCTGTTGATTAGGCAATTGATTATTGACATGGAATAATGATAACTGCTGTAGTCCTGGGATATTGGGATACTTGGTGTTTCTAGAAAATTTGTCATTAATTCTTAAAAATCATTAAATTTAAGTGTTAAATTTCAGCGAGACATTAAAAGCCTTTGCGAGCAATACAGTGAAATTTACAAAGATTAAAAAAAAACAAAACACAAAAATTGGTTAAAGACTATTTTGAAGAAGAGAACGCTGCTTGATTTGAATCCGATGATAGTAGCGATTTCGAGTCAACCAAAAAGGAAAAATTGGTTGAATTAAAATATAGTAGTAATTAAATTACAACTATTCCATTTAATTTACCTTTTAAATATAAAGTTTCTTGGAACGTATCTACCGGGCAAATCGAGGGATTGGTGTATACCATTATTCAACTTAGTCATTGGTTCCCAAACTTATTTGATCTACCGCCTCCCCCCCCCCCCTTTCCCCAAAAAATATTAATCAATTTTAAGCAAAAATATATATTAGTTGCATATTCTAAAAGAATCTGATTGATCAGAAAAGGAAAGAAATTTGAGTGATGATCAAGATAGGTAATGATGATACTAATAAGAAAGTTAGTGATTAGTAAAAAATGAGGTTATATAATATATAAATATCTCTTCCGACGCTCAATCGTGCTGAGCAAGTTAGGACAACTTTCGATGCTACCGGATTGCTCCAATAGCGTTATTTAACAGAAACTTGTTACAAATTGATTGCGTACGGCGTGCGGTCTACCCTACGAAATCTATATTAAGTATTTTAAGTTTTTATACCATCATACGGGATAGGAATATAAACTAGGTTTTAATTTTAGTGAAAAAATATAAAGTAAATGAAATTACAAATCTGTCATCAACTCCCCCCCATTTTTTTCTTCAAAGGGAGCGTTATCACCCACTTTGACAAAGACTGAACTTAGTGCTCCTTTATATTATGGGATTCGCTTTAGAAATGTTATTGTTCCAAAAGAATATAAAAATATGTCGCGAATTAACAATTTGGCCATAAATGTACAATTCTGAACAAATTGAATTGTAAGAATTGATAATTTGAAACCAAAATCCAATGACACCTCTGATAATAATCAATCCCACTCTCCTAGATGTCTGTTATGCCGTGAAACGACCTCGAATTGCTTGCTGATGATCCAACCGTCATTGATTTCCTATAATTTGCAAATGAACAGTGAACCGGTACTACTAGATAGCAGTAGCATTCAAAAGGATACCATTCTTCTAATGGATAGTTTCTTTCACATTCTCATTTACCGGGGAGAAAGTATAAAAAATTGGATCCAGCAAGGCTATCATGTAGGATATATTATTTACCCAAACCAACTGGCAGAGTGATATATGATTGTTATCATTGATAGGAGATGCCGGAATATATCGGCTTGAAGAGTGTAATTGCAAAACCTCGTCTAGAAGCCGAACAGTTATTGAGAATGCGATTTCCGTTGCCTCGATTTGTGGAAACCGAGCACGAACATAGTCAGGCCAGATTTCTGTTGTGTAAAGTGAATCCGTCTCTCACTTACAATAACACTCCATTTGGATTCAACCAAGTATTTCCTTGACATTTTATTATCCGATTAGATATTAATTACTTATTTAATTTAATTTAGAAATCAGATGTAAGTTTTTCATTGTAATCGGTGTAGCTTATAAGTTGTTTAACACTTAATATTTTTTATCATTTCTCTGTTTTGTCCTGGAATTACGCGGTTTTATAGTTTTTATTTGTTATTGGGCTTTACTTTATTTATATTCAGGAATTTTCTAGGAGTTTGGAGTCATTTTAAATTAATTTCAAATCCTTAAATTGACATCTAAAATTATACTTCATTAAAACAAAATTTAATTTACTTAAACAAAAAATCGTTTTAATAATATATTCAGGAATTTTCTGGGAATATCAAGTAATACAGGTGAAACTATATTCAAATAATTCAATTGAGGATTTTATCAACAAATTAGACTTCATTAAAACAAAATTTAATTAAATAAAATATTCATTTTTATCATATTCAGGAATTTTCTGGGAATATCAATAATATAGGTATCAATTATATGAGTTTGGAATCATTTTAAATTAATTTTAAATGCTTAAATTGACATTTATCAAAAAAATTAGACTTCATTTAAACAAAAATTAAAACAAAGAACAAAATATTCATTCTTGTCATTTTCAGGAATTTTTGAGGATTATCAATAATACAGGTGAAATTCAAATAATTCAATTGAGGATTTTATCAACAAATTAGACTTCATTAAAACAAAATTTAATTAAAATAAAATATTCATTTTTATCATATTCAGGAATTTTCTGGGAATATCAATAATATAGGTGTCAATTATATGAAGTTTGGACTCATTAAAAATTAATTTTAAATGCTCAAATTGACATTATTAAAAAGATTAGACTTCATTAAAACAAAGAACCACATATTCATTTTTTCCATATTCAGGAATTTTTGAGTATTATAAATAATATAGGTAATTATTTGGAGTTTGGAGTCATTTTAAATTAATTTCAAATCCTTAAACTGACATCTAAAATTATACTTCATTAAAACAAAATTTAATTAATAAAATATTCGTATCATTTATATGGAGTTTGGACTCATTTTAATTAATTTAAATGCTTAAATTGACATTATCAAAAAAATTAGACTTCATTAAAACAAAATTAAAACAAAGAACAAAATATTCATTTTTAACATATTCAGGAATTTTTAAGGATAATCAATAATATAGATGAAATTTAAATAATTCAATTGAGAATTTTATCAAAAAATTAGACTTCATTAAAACAAAATTTAATCTACTTAAACAAAAAATCGTTTTATTTTTATATTCATGAATTTTCTAGGATTATCAATAATATAGGTAAGTTTGGACTCATTTTAAATTAATTTCAAATCCTTAAAATGAGACCTCATTAAAACAAAAATTAAAACAAAGAACAAGATATTCATTTTTATCATATTCAGGGAATTTTTTGCAGGAATATCAATAATACAGGTGAAACTATATTCAAATAATTCAATTGAGGATTTTATCAAAAAATTAGACTATTAAAACAAAATTTAATTTACTTAAACAAAAAAATAATTTTGTTATAATATCCATGAAATTTCTAGGATTATCAATAATATAGGTATAGGTATATAGGTAATTTTGGACTCATTTTAAATTAATTTCAAATGCTTAAATTGACATCAAAAAATCAGACTTCATTAAAACAAAAATTTATTAAAAAAATATTCATTTTTATAATATTCAGGAATTTTCTAGGAATATCAATAATATAAGTGAAACTATATTCAAATATTTCAATTAATGATTTTATCAACAAATTAGACTTCATTAAAACAAAATTTAATTAAAATAAAAAATTCATTTTTATCGTATTTAGGAATTTTCTAGGAATATCAATAATACAGGTGAAACTATATTTAAGTAATTCAATTGAGAATTTTATCAAAAAATTAGACTTCATTAAAACAAAAATTATTGTATTCAAATAAAAAAATCATCTTGTTATAATATTCACGCAATTTCTAGGATTATCAATAATATAGGTAAGTTTGGACTCATTTTAAATTAATTTCAAATGCTTAAATTGAGATTATCAGAATAATCAGACTTCATTAAAACAAAAATTAATTAAAAATAAAATATTCATTTTTATCATATTCAGGAATTTTCGAGGATTAGCAATAATATAGGTGAAACTATATTCACATTTCAATTGAGGATTTTATCAAAAAATTAGATTTCATTAAAACAAAATTTAATTTACTTAAACAAAAAATTCGTTTTATTATCAAATTCAGTAATAATATGGGTATTATATCTATAGTAATACCTGGAATCATTTTAAACCAACTCCTTCAATTAGATTTTATCCAAAATAAGACTTCATTAAAACAAATAATTAAGAAACAAAATTTCAATTTATTAAATGAATATATTCAGGAAATGTCGATAATATAGGTGAATATTTGGAGTTTGGGTTCATTTGAAACTAATTTATATTACCCTAACTGGCTTAGTTAAAACAAAAAAAATCAATTTATTTAAACATTTTGTAATTTATACGCATCTTTATAAATTTATTGTGCTTTACTGTTGTAACACTTTCTTATACATTCAGGAAATTTTGGGATCATTTGTAACTAATTATTATTACGTTAATTCTGAAATAAGACTTTATTAGAACAAAAATTCAATTTATTACAAAATATTATAAAAAATAAGCAAATAAGGAAAGGTTAACAGCAAATCAAATACCAATACAACAATTCACTAATCACTATTCCTTTATGAGGTCAATTATTATAATAGTACATTAGAGCTCAAACGTCAAGTTAGTACATTAATGTCAGGCCACCAATAAATTTGGACATTTAGGGATCACGGCTCAATTAATTCTTTAATGTTGTTAGGTCAAAGCTCGAATAGTACTTTAGAAGTAAATTAGGTCAATGTTAGATCCAATTAGTACATTAAGAGACCAAGGCTCAAATAGTGCATTCGTGGTCAAGTGTTAAATAGTACATTAAAGGTCAAAGGCAATTTAGGACGTTAATGTAAATTATTTCACCAATACATTTGTACATTTAGGGATCAAAGTTCAAATAATACATTAATGCCAATTAGGCCAAAACTCGAATAGTACATTAGAGGTCAAGTGTTAAATAGTACATTAAAGGTCAAAGGCAAGTTAGTGAATTAATTCTTTACTGTCAGTTAGGTCAAAGCTCGAATAGTACATTAGAAGTAAATTAAGTCAATGTTAAATCCAATTAGTACATTAAGAGACCAAAGCTCAAATAGTACATTAGAGGTCAAGTGTTAAATAGTACATTAAAGGTCAAAGGCAAGTTAGTGAATTAATTCTTTAATGTCAGTTAGGTCAAAGCTCGAATAGTACATTAGAAGTAAATTAAGTCAATGTTAAATCCAATTAGTACATTAGAGGTCAAGTGTTAAATAGTACATTAGAGGTGAATTAGGTCAAAGTGCATTAATAGTGCATTAATGTCAATTATGTCAAATATAAATTAGTACACTAGAAGTCAAATATCTATTACTATACCAGAGATCAAAGCTCAGTTGCTATAATAGATGCCATTATAACCATATATTATCAATATAATATGATAACACAACAATATAAAAGTTACATTATACCTAAGCAACATATTGTATAATTGGCTTGATATTTACTCCAATACTTAAATATCATTTCATTCAGGATCCAATATACACCGAACCTTTCTCAGATATTAACAAAATCGTGTAACGAATAAAATCTAATCTGTTAATCCCTTTACCCCGCAAATATATATCAAACCAATCTTTATTTAAATTAGCCACTCAGAAAAAAACAAATTTATCTCCATCACTCTTTTTATTCAATCCTGGAGAATTCTTTTCAAATTCTCGAAATTCTGTGATCACTGCTTATAACCGTAAATAAACAGTTTCCCATTCACTCGTTTAATAGCACAATTTTTGGCCTTGTTTGATTTCATTGGTCCAATTGCACCTACACTCTCTAGCTCTTTGTTATCACTATTTTTCTTATCATCGTATACTTCCTCATCGTTTCCGGGAATTTGATAAGCCTTCGTTTGAATTGGCTTCGGTTTTGGTTCACAATCAACAATAAATTTGCGCTAACATTGCTTCATTTGTATTAATTTGTCTATGAAATCATTTTCCAGTTATTTGATTGGTTGATCTGTTGTTTGCACATTTCATTTGATATGTGGTCAATGCTGCATTTATTTACTGTGATCGTAACTAATTTAGGACAATGTCGGAGGGGCAGTGTTGACAGATGACGTCTCCATGCAGGTGTTTATGGAACACCTAATAAAGTTGGCAGTGTCAAGTACATCGTAATGCTGTGGAGCACTAGAGAGCATGCGTCCTTGTTGAATGATGATGAAAAATGCACAATTTTGGTGATATTAATTGTGAAGTTTTTGACATTTATTTGAAGTAAATCTGAAAATTATGTGTTGTCTTATTTGATTATGGAAAATTTAATGATTTTTAAATAATTATTTTAATTAATTTAAAAAAATCTAATTAATTTAATTAATAAAAAAATAATTTTAATTAGTTAATAATATTTAAATAATTTTTTGAAAAATTTAATGAATAAAAAATTAATTGTAATTAAAAATATTTAATTTGTTAATAATATTTAAATAATTATTTTAATTAATTAAATAAATAAAAGAATTTTTATTTAATTAATAAAAAATAATTTTATTTTATTAAAAATATTTAATTAGTTAATAATATTTAAATAATTATTTTTATTAATTCAAAAAATTTATAAAATTAAGCGTACTACCAAAATGAGAGTACGTGATACGGCCACTAACTTAATTTAATTAATTAAATGAATAAAAGAATTTTTATTTAATTAATAAAAATAATTTTATTTTATTAAAAATATTTAATTAGTAATTTATATTTAAATAATTATTTTTATTAATTCAAAAAATTAAGCGTCCTACCAAAATGAGAGTACGTGATACGGCCACTAACTTTAATAAATAAAAAATAGTTTTATTTAATTAAAAATATTTAATTAGTTAATAATATTTAAATAATTATTTGAATTAATTCAAAAAATTAAATAAATTAACCGTCCTACCAAAATGAGAATACGTGATACGGCCCCTATAATTTCGCCCAAACAGAATGAGCCGTATCCCGTACGTTCAGGTACAAAACATTATACCCAAAACCCATAAAATGTTCGTCATAAGTTTTTATACGTTATCTCGTTTAGTATTTCAAGTTCAGTCGAATATAACGGATGTTTTCTGAAAATTTTGTCAGGTATATTGTAAACAAGTATTGTTATTGCGAAATATAATGAAAATGTTTTTTACCTACTATTTGAATCATAGGGCGGTTAATAAAAAATAATTTTATTTAATTAAATCAGAAAACTAAGTATGTTCGTTGAATACAATAAATATTTACATACATCACAAGTTTTATAATAAATATATATCTATTAATAAATTTCTATACTGAGGAGAGTGAATAGCCATAAAAGTTTCAAAATTAATATGGAATTTCTCAAATATTTAGACTTATTTTTCTTTTTTTTACATAGGTTTAAATTTGTGTTAATATTATTTAACTCCACTTTTGGCATTTCTGTCATTTTTGATGCATTTTAGGATAAAACAGAGCAATTACAGCTATATTTTTATAACATGAACACAATTATAAATTTCATCTTTAGTTAAAAATATACTTATACTTTATAATTAATATTTCAATATGATTATTATTTGAAAGTAGACTCATTTTTGTTATTATTATTTTAAAATATTTAACAAAAATTTTGACTGAATTCTTTGTGAAACAATGTTAATAAATCCAGTAATAATATTTAATAATATCTTAAAATTATATATTTAGTGCCATAATAAATTTACATAATAAATTGTATTTATTAAAAAGCCTGACTATGAATCAGTAAATATATCGAGCTTTTTGAGCTTTTTAATAATACAATGTCAATGGAAAAGAAATCAGTGATGAAATTGGAGAAAAAAGTTCTTATATTAGATAATAAATATTTTCAAGTTTAATTTATATTTAAAGTTTTTGATTTTTTAGAAAAACATCACAAAGATATCAAATCTACTCAAAAATTAGAAGAAACTAAATCAGTCAAGACCTTTGTAAGTGAAAATAAAACTACAAAAAAGACATTCATTGACGGCCTTAGCGACCTTAGCGACCTTAGCGACATCAGCGACATCAGCGATATCAGGGATAATACCCTTCCCAAGAATAAAAACCCCGTAAAGATCAGAGCCGGTAAAAGTGAAACTAATAAAACAAAAAGAAAAATATTAGGAGACTAAAAAGATGAAAATAAAATAACGGCTTCCTGTAAAAGGGGTCCTCGTAAAACTAATTTACCAAAGTCTAATTTACCAGAAGGAAACTCCATAGGAAATGATTTACTCAATAATATATTAAATCATCAAAATGAAAAAGCAAAATTACAACGAAATAAAAAGCAGAGAAATGAAGTAAAACAATTGAGTCGCCGTCTATATCAGTGTTTTCCAAACTGTGTGCCGTGAAATTTAAAAAAAAAGTCATAAAAACCCTGTTTTTCCAAACAACTTAATAAAATGGCAATTTGATTGTGGATATTTTAACAGTTATTTCAAATTTAAATGTTAATCAGCCAATTTAGTGCGAAATTTATTTGTTTACAATCATATTTATATTTCTTACTAGAAATATTGACTATCTAAAATACGTAAGCAGCTTAATTATGTTTATTTAGAATCTTAAATATTAAATAATAATATTTTTTAGTTCAAACAAATAAAGACGCAGGAGTTATGAAGACAGCAAAAAACGCAAATATGAAGATGATTACATTAAATATGGTTTCATTGCATCTGAAAAGGATGATTCAATTCCAAAATGCATAGTATGTTTTAGTACTCTTGCAAATGAGTCCATGGTCCCAAGCAAACTTGAAAGACATCTCCAACAAAAACATCCAGAATTAAAAGACAAATCAAAAGATTACTTCGAAAGACTGAAAGAAAGTATGGTAAATCAAGTTAAGAAATTTAAAGCATTTACAACTTTATCTGATAAGGCTCAAATGGCCAGTTATAAAATCGTACAAATGCTTGCTAAAAATAAGAAATCACATCTCGATGCCGAGTCAATTATACATCCTGCACAAACAATAACAGCTGGTATCATGATCGGACCTGAAGCAGCAGAAAAGTTTAAAACAATTCCGCTCTCACATCAAACAATATCACGTAGGATTGGCGATATGTCAGAAGACATTCATGAGCAGATAAAACATCATTTTTCGGAAAGCGTAGAAAATTTTGAGAAATCGTGGACTCTTCAAATTGATGAAAGCACAGATATCAGCAACAAAGCACAACTGTTGACATTTTTTCGCATCGTAAAGGATGGCAAGATTGTGGAAGAATATATTTTTTGTGAGGATTTGAAGCAGACTACAACTGGTAAGGATATATTTGAATTGTCAGGAATTGAGCTGGAAAACCTCATTGATTTGAGAAACGATATAACTTTGAAGATATCTCAGAAAGAATTGTCTGAATTTTGGGTTTTTGTTAAAGATGAATATCCAAATTTGAGCAAGAAGGCAATTGAAATATTATTAAAATTTGGTTCTTCTTATGAAATTTATATCAACAAAAGAACGTCGAATCAAGAAGAAACTACAAGTGTCAAATCTTCAAAAATTGTAAATTCACAACAAATTTTAAAGTTTGTTAAGAGAGAAAGCTTAGGTGAGTTATTAGCAAAATGTGCTGCAAAAGATGGATTTTCAATCCACGCAATAACTAATTCATCAGCAATTAGAGAATTTATACATAAAAGAGGATTCGAAATGCCACGTAGTCGAAACACAGTTAAAAAACTTATAATTCAGTTTACGAACAGAAACGAGAAGAACTTAAAAACAATCTAAATACAAAAAAAAACAATGAACAAAAATTCAGTATTACAGTCGATGAATGGACGGACATAAATATGAAGCGTTATATGAATGTTACACTACATAGCAAGAGTATCTGTTATAAATTAGGATTGGCAAAATCGATGGATCTTGTGACGCTGAAAAAACTAAAAAAATAGTGAAAGATAAACTTTTAGAATTCGGTATTCAGTTTTCAGATATTGTTGCCTCCACACATGATGGTGCTGCTCTTATGCAGAAGTATGGACGAAATATTTCTGCAATCAGTCAATTGTGCTACAATCACGCCATTCATTTGGCCGTGATTGGTGTTTTTTATAAAAAAACAGGAACGGTTACGACATCTGATGATGAAAATAATAGCAAATTTGATGAGCAGTCTGAAAACGATTCTGATTATGATTATGAAAATAGTGATATTGAACACGAAAATATGAATTTAGGATTTGATAATACTGGTGTTAATAATATACTTATGAGACCTGACATTAATGTTGTTATATCTGAATCACGGAGGCTTATAAAATTTTTTAAATTTTCTGCTGTTCGAAAAAATGTTCTTCAAAAATATGTTATGGAACAAGAAAAAAAAGAATTACATTTACTGTTGGATTGCAAAACCAGGTGGAACTCATTGGTCCCTATGATTGAGCGACTCCTAAAGTTAAAAAAATGTATTAAACAATCATTGATTGACTTATTAGGAACGGAAAAAGAATATTACAATGAACAAAATTTCGTAATCCTAGAAAATATGTTAAATATCTTAAAACCACTTGAATTAGGTGTAAAAGAGTTGAGTAACGAACAAGCAACACTTTTATCTAGCGAAGGTGTTTTTAAATTTATGTTTAAAAAATTAAACGATATTGATTCAGATTTGAGCAATGAAATGTTGACGTCATTAAAAACAGAAATTTTAAAACGAAGAAATAAAGAAGTAGTATCTTTGATGAAATTTCTACAAAATTCATCAATCTCCCGAGATAATAATTTTGATGATATTACATATGCTTCGAAACCAGCAATCTATGCCTATGCAAAAGATACAATGAGTCGATTGTATGCAATTCCAGAAGATGAAAATCATGTGTCTTCGTCCGGATCTGAGGATGAAATTTGCGAACCGATTACATTGGTTATGGAATTGAAAAAATCTATAGCTTCCAAGAGCAGTGAAAATCCAACAAAATTTCAAAAAAATAATTTCGACTCTTTACAAAAAGAATTTAAACTTCTTGAAGGCAATGGAAAACTAACTCACAACTTAGAAAAACTTTTGAATGCTCTTAATACGATTCAACCAACCTCCACTAGCAGTGAGAGAGTTTTCTCGGTGGCTGGTACATTTTCAACAAAATTAAGAAGTAGACTTCAGTTTCCATTGTTGAACGCTTTGGTATTCTTGAAATATTATTTCATTAATGAATAATAAATTAATAATGATTAAAAATAATAAAACTATATTATTATATACTTTCTTTTTCTTGAATTAAATAAAATGAACTTAAAAACTAAAATATTTTGATTTTTTTTCTAAATTTCAGAATTGGCAAATATCCGAATAGTATCCGGATATCCGGATATTTCATGTTTAAGCTATTTGATATCCGGATACCAGAAAGTCCGGATAATTGACATCTTTAATCAAGAATTAAGAGTTTGTTTGTTAAAAATTCCACCACGATTGGAACTTATTTGTTCGGAACATCAAGCACATAAATATCATTAACTATGTTTTATGAATTTTTCATTCACTAATTTTTCTAAATTTAAAATTTTTTACATTAAATTTATTTCAAGTAAATAAGTTTTTCATTTCTTATTAAAAGATTAGTAAAAGTGCAATAAAAAATTGCAAATAAAGCAAAAAATAATTTAGGTGTGCCGCGAAAATTGTTAAATCAGCCAAGTGTGCCGTGGCACAAAAAAGTTTGGACAACACTGGTCTATATTGATTGATCAAAGTTTTAATCAGACGATGAATTTGATAACCACATGATAACTCGCAGTCAGAAAGGCCAGAGACAGGTTCGATTTAGAAAATGAAAAGCTAAGAATGATTATGTCGAGGATAAGAAAATTAATAGAATCGAGAGTAAGAGAGACGTCTAAAATGATGACATCGTTAAAGGAACTGAGTCAAATCGCACTGAGTATACGCAAATTAAAAAGTGTGATTGAGATATGTGGTGATTATTATGAAGCAAATTCAAAAATGAAATTGAAAATATGATGAAAATATTTGGAAAAGCATTCAGAAAAAACAAATGGGTAGATTTTATTTTTATTGATGTTGTAAACAAAATTAATAATAGCTTGATTTGTATTCGTTGTAAAGTAGGAGTTTACGTAAAAGACTTAAAGGATAGATTAGAGGAGAATAATGGGAAACAGATAATATAATAGAAATTTGATGTTTGAATAATGATGAATTTCGAACAGATTGTGGGTTAGGGTTAGGGTTAGTTTTAGGGATAGGGTTAAGATTAGGGTTAGGATTAGGGTTAGGATTAGGGTTAGGATCAGGGTTAGGATTAGGGCTAGGGTTAGGATTAGGGTTAGTATTAGGGTTAGAGTTAGGGTTAGGGTTAGGGTTATGGTTAGGGTTAAGGTTAGAGTTAGGTTTAGGGTTAGGGTTGCGTTTATGATTAGCGACAAAAATTGATTGCCATGAAATATTTAACGAGATAAGAGAGGCTCTATGTAAGCGGAATGAAAGTAAAGTTCCTGAAAAGTTAAAATCAATAGATAAAACGGAATTGGATGAAAATAGTTAATTAGAAATTGTAAATTTGATACGGCTATATGTATTTGACAAATTGAGATAATGAGAAAAGGTAAAATGTTTATTATGGATGCCTGGGAAAGAGTCAAGAGAAGCAAAAAATCGAATAAAANTCAAAATGGTAAAAGATGAAATCATTATATTGATGTTCAAAGGTGAAGAATTGGATGACGATGAGTATTTATATGAATGTGGATTTATACTAGGGTTGTTAAACGAAAATCGGAAATCCGATTTTCGATTTTGAAAACGATTATCGGTTTCTTTATTTCACAAAACGATAATCGGTTTTGTTTGTCTTTTACATATTATACAGATAAATTGAATGCCGGGAATTTAATTTTGTTCATTGTTTACTACTGTATCCATTCAATTTTACCGACAGAAAGGGGCAGTTTTTTTCAACTCGTCAAAACTCCTTACAACGTGTTTGTACATGAGTCAATCTTTTCAATTATCCCATTCCTGTAACAACGGCAAGAGGTTGCTCTAGTATTCCAACATATCTCACCGACTGACCAGTTATTTGTCAGTTGATGTCCGTAATCGGCAACCGCTGATTTGTTTTATACAGCCCCTGACAGGTACTGTGCCCATTAAATCTTTTAATCGGGACCAGCTGAGGCCAAGGTTGTGGTTGTGTGTTTTAGTATTTGCATTTTGCCGGTTTTGTTTGGCAACCTGATATTTGTTGCCGAAATCGGCCACCAAAGATTTGATTACTGCAGTCCATAACAGAAGCTTAGCTATTAACCCCCTTGACAGGGACTAGATGTGGCCGAGGGTCGGCGATTTTGTGTTTAGTCCGTGAAGGTCTATTTTGCAATCTGATATCTTGCATCTGCGAACCGGTTAAAAGTTTATTCTGGTTTTAAGTTAAAACCAGAATAAACTGAATTGCATACCGCATCATCTTCATGAAAGCCAGATGTAAAGAGATCGAAAGACATGTGCCATTCCTCGAATCATAATGTTTAGTTGTTTACCCATTGAAATATGGAAGAGAGTTGGACACTAGGATAAACTTCAAGTTTGGGTGACGACCATTCTCAAATTTATTCAGTTTGTTGATCTTTTGACAATGTCTAAGAGGCTGCTCAGGTCGAAGTAAATTGATTTTCGGGATTTTAATTTATGACAAGATTTTGGAAAGTCCAATCCATGGTTCAAATCTACTATAAACATATAAACTGTTATATAATTTCCATTCATTCAGTTAGTTGCTCTTGTAGTAGCTGTTATTAATCCATATAATTGAAAATTGCGGTTTAGTTTGAATATTACGTAATATTCAATAAACATTTTTTATATTATCTAAATCAATACAAAATCAGTTTAAATTTATGGCTTTCCGTATAAATAAGTCTGACGTCTGGGACAATTTTGATAAAATTTCGGCGACGATGGCACAATGTAAGCTCTGTGCACAGCAAATAAGTAGGAGTGGAGGTACTACGACTGGTTTGCATGCACATTTGCGTAGCAAACATGGTGGATTAACAACATCTTCAAATACTCAAACACGATTGACTGCATTGATTACAACACAAAGAAATTGTCCGAGTAGTAAACAGGAAAAAATTACGGCTGCTGTTGCGAGATTGATTTCCGAAAATATGTTGGCAATTTCGCTCGTGGAATCGAAATCCTTCCGTGAATTGATGGCGATAGTGGAGCCAGGATATCGTCCTCCGTGTCGTCAGACGATGACAGCACGACTAACAGCAATGAAAAATAATTTAGTGGTCAAAATGTCGAAATATATCCATGAAAATCTCAAGGACATTGCGATCACTACCGACATCTGGACTAGTGTCACCAATGAAGCTTATCTCAGTTTTACTGCAAGCTACATTGATACAGACTGGAATATGATGACGCCTGTTCTTGGAACAATTCTGATGACTCAACGCCACACACAAGCCGTCATTGCTGACCATCTATGTAGTATAGCTGATGAATGGTCAATAAAAGAAAAAATTGTTGCATGTGTCCATGATGGTGCATCCAACATCAATCATGCAGGCAATCTCAATGGATGGTTTGACGTTCACTGTGCGGCGCATAAATTGCAACTTTGCATCAATAATGCAATGGGCTCCCATGTTGTCACGGATCATCAAATTTCCAAATGTATATCAGCTGCAGCACGACTAGTCGGACATTTCTCACATAGCCCAATGGCAACGGGGGAGCTCCTGAAAAGACAGTTGTCCATGGACAAGGATAAAACGCCACTAAAACTTATTCAGCACTGTAAGACTCGTTGGAACAGCGTCTATGACATGTTTGAACGACTAGTAGAACTCAGATGGCCAGTAGTTGCAGTATTGAGCGACAAAAACGTGGTGAAATTGAACGATGCCAAAACGTTGGGCATGAAGGACGATTATTGGCAACTGATGACTGAATTGCTCCCTGTTTTAAAAGCGTTGCAGATCGTGACGTCCGTCATGTCAGCCGAAAGCCAGCCATCAGCCTCTTGTGTTTTTCCCATGTTATGGGGACTCGTGAAAAATCATTTAACCATTAAAGAAGAAGATTCTGACATTATGGGTGAATTTAAGAGAGATCTTGCTAAGAATATTTCACGTCGTTTTGGATTAGAAAATAATGAAACAGCAAAAAACGAATGCGTTGTTGCATCAATTCTCGATCCGATGTATAAGCATCTTCCTGGATTTCCGGACGATTTCAAAAGCTGGCGTATGAAAATGTCCGTCATCTCATCAGACAGCTGCCAGATTGCCCGAACAGCCGAAGACGAGTCGGGATGAAGATAACATGATCCCACCAACTAAAAGATCACGACCAAATCATGATGCAGTTATGTTTCTCCTTGGTGATAGTGCAGCACAACAGGCGCCAGAGGAATCCGACTTTGAATATTACGTCAAATCATCATGGTCGACAAACTCAAGTGAAACAGCCCTGGAGTGGTGGAAACATAATATGAAACTTTTCCCCAAAACAGCTATTCTTGCCCGGAAGTTCTTATGCATTCCTGCAACCTCAGTGCAATCGGAACGATTATTTTCGGCCACTGGACGTCTGATAACCAAGCTTCGTAACCGGCTCCTTCCAGATCATGCAGAATCTTTGGTCTTTTTGAATATGAACCAGGACTTGTCTGATATTTAAAAATAAAATCGAATTTAGTACTTACTTTTAAATGTTTACACTTTGGAATCTTTGTTTTTGATATCTATGGTTTCGATATGTTTATGTTTAATTTTAAAATAAGGCCGCCGCAGCACCGGAAAGTTTTATTTTGATTTATACTTTAGTATATACAGGGAAAATTACCGAAGAAATTGAAAACAAATTTACTTATATGCTTTAACTTTCTACATAAACAGTCAGTTCATATTCTCCTTGTGTGTGGTATAAACTTTGAATAAAACTAATTATACTATACACGTGCGTGAATAGTAATAATGTAAGTAGCTTTGGTTATGCAAAGTGCAAACGATAATCGGTTTAAAATCGGATTTATACAAACGATAATCGGATTGCTCGAAAAACCGATATTAACAACCCTAATTTATACCACAGGAATTAGATGAAAATGGAAACTAATTTGCTGATGGAAGAGAAGGGTATTAAGTAAATTGTGTAGTATCTATTAAAGGGCAGAAATAGGATACAGTTGATAATTCTGATGATTCAAATACAGATATAGAAGAAATGAAATAAAACAAGACAAAGAGATAGGTGAAATTTCTAGTAATAATGACGAAATAGAATTTAATGACAAAAATCAGCCAAAAATAACAGAAGTGCAGGCACTTAAAAAATGAAATGATTAGTGAAAATAATGTCAGGTAACCCAGAAAATTATACGAAATAAAGAAGAGCCTTATGGGATCGGAACAGGAAGTTGATAAAACAAACTTTTTTTGAAGGGCTTAATTAAAGAAGTATATATAATGCTTGAAATAAAAATGGACGTAAAGCATGAGTATTGAGATATGGTAAATGCAATGAAAAATAGACTTCCAAGTGTTGTGCAGAGATTTGGTAAAAAAATAATTTTTGTCATAAAAATCTAGGCCATAATGGAGGAAGCAAACCGCAACAGTTGTAATGTCAAATTTATCAACGGATAGCATGCGCTTCATTCAGAAAGATGCCACTAGTAAATATGGCCAGACTGTTTATGCTACTAATTATAAAGGTATTTATGCATCTTAAACTATTGTGCTAGAAGCTAAAACTAGAATCCATAGAGAAGATATAAGATTAACTCATTATTTTAATAATAAAATTGATTATCTGTTTCACTTCCGTCAGTCCCCATGGAAAATATATACAGAGAAATGATCTTAAATGATTGTAAATTAAATAAAGAAATACTCCGGAATCGGATGTGAATGGCAATTACAAATCCAAATCTAGTGGTACGCAGATCCGCCGACAGCAATTTTGGGCCCCCAGGCAGAGCACTTCATGGGTCCCTAAATAATTACAAAATTACAAAATATAAAAAATGTACGAATGAATTCCCGTAAACATCGGTGGAAGATTACGATTTAAAGAACCAATAACTCCGATATTGCTTGAGGAGCAAACAAAACCAAAGATTTTACACTGTAATAGACTGTCAGCTCTATTGTATCTTTTAACACCAGATTCAAGGATAGCATTACCGGATTATAGACAAGTTAAAATTCCGGACAAATTGGAATTAACAAATTTGGAATACTTGATAAATTTTACGTCATTGAATAAAATGACACAAATGGGTCTATATGCAAGTGAAGACATCGAGGAAACACAAAGGAACTTGTCATTTCCGTCAAAGAAAGAGCATGCAATTTCTGAGATAGTCAATACAATACTACCGAATGGAGAAGGAAAAGTCAATTATAATTATTTAATAACGCTTGATCATTTCAAAAGAACGACGCACAAAACAATAAAAATGATTTGAGGCAAATTTATGTCTTTAGGACAAGAATGCACTGGTTTAATTTGAATTTATGTAATCGCAGTAACGATAAAGGTAATACTATCACAAATATTTTCAGCTCACAGGATATATGTAATATACGGATGGTCTTGGAAAATGATAATCGGATGCATTACATTTTTGGCTATATTCTTTATTACAAATGATCAATATAAAGAAATGGCAGATGTGAGGTCACAACTTAAAAATGATCAAATGAGTGAAGAATAATTTGTGATTTAGATGATAAATATAGTAAGAACATCAATAAGAGCGACGATACTAGAACCGAACCATTGTAGTATCGAAAAGAAATAATTCCTTCCTTCCAATTCCATTCAAAGATTCCTTCTTGAACAGATGCCAAAACTAAATGAAATTGATGCACTTACTAGATGATATACACCAACATTTGTACCAACAGCACCGACATGCCATAGTGAGAGAATGAAGGAAATGAAACCAATAAATGATACTAAATTAGAATTAAACAAAATTGAACCGACAAGTGCCGAAATTGAAAGAAAGGATATGCATGGTCTACTTTGTAGTTATGCTTTGATGACGATAGAAGTTGGAGGAAAACAACCCCCGGAAAAATATATAATTTAAAAAAACACAAGGTGCAAGCAGTATTGAATTCAAGGTCAAGTGATACGACATTATCGGAAAAGTTGCTACCTATCCAAGAAAAGGTCAAAATGAAACCAACAAACAAAATCATTAAATCAATGTCACATAATGAATTGAACGTAATTGGGAAATTAGAAGCTGAGTTAATCATTGAAGATCAGCAAATAACTCATAATGTCTCAATGATGAGAAAGAGCCTTGTAATGTGTTTAAACAATTAAATTAAATTTAATTAAACAATCGTGGATCAATTGACCCGGTATTAAATGGAATCAACATATGTTGGGAACTCCATGAATCCCAACAAGTAAAAGCAATCTTTCAAAATTATGTAATCAATACATAGAACAGAAAAAAATCTTTTATAAATCATGTTAATTAAAAACTTTATCAAACGTATAATATGTAGTTCATTATTATGAAAAATCATTGTGGGAAAATCTTACGGATAACGAAAATCAATTGGTAAATATCCATTCCACTCAGCAATTTATATTTTTGAGTAATCAGAGAAATCGAGTTATATTTCTTCAGTATAAACCGGTAATAAATATTTCCCGGCAAGCAGAAGCCAACAAAAAAGTAGTTCTGGAAAGTAGTATTGGAAAGAAAAAATAATTCTAAAATTTAAAATTTTCAACTGCTACGGTTCAAACCAACATTACAATTTCTCTTAATAAAAATCAAATATTATCGATGCCTCATTTATTCCAATTTGTGGCAAATAACTTTTGTCGGTAACAAATTTATTCGAGTTTCATATTATACAGCAAACACCAAAGATACAGAGAAACTGAAAAAAACCAATTACCATTTATCATACACCTAAATCCAGAATATAAAAGTTTCTATAATCTAAAAAAATCGATAAAATTATACTATAGCAACACACAAACTTACCTGTGTGCAAAAATTTAATGTTCCGAATGTTAAAAGTTTTATTATAGGAATTTAGAAAGTGACAGAAAAATAATTTTACATACAAACACAGCACACATAATATAAAATACACCAAAGCGCATTTGATTATCATAAATGAGACATACATTTAGCCATGTCAAATAGGCTTTGTTTTGGATTTTAGTTAATATTAAGATTTTTGTTAAAATAATGAATAAAGAAGTAAGTTATTTATTTATTTATTATAATATACATTAAATATTTCATAGTTTTATTAAAATATCAAGAATTTAGGGAAGAATCTTTAATATGATTATTAATATGATTTTTGAAATTATTATGATCTGGTTTTCGAAGTTCCTCGTTAACTGCTTGGAATATTGCAGTAAATCATTCATTGAAGGTAAATCTGTCTGGAAAATCCATCAACCGAAGAAACTTTAGTCCTTACCCCATTTTTAATTTTGCTCAACACTTTCGATGGGGTTCAAAAATGGATTATATGGCAACTTTTCTATTTGAATAGTCAATGAAGATATATTATTGTAAATGGATTAGCTCATCTTTGAAAATTGAGACCTCGATTTGTTGGTATATTGTTATAAATTCTATTGTCTACTCGTGATCTACCGAAGCTTTTGTTCGTCCATGTATTGAAGAACATTCATCTATGAATTTCTTGAAATGAAATAGTCGATTGTGATGAAGTTTCTGACATATTCTTATATATTTTTTTATAATTAATTAATTTTAAATGGAAAATGTTTAGCTAATTGAATGTCCGCATGATAAATCAATGTCCTATAGTGTGTATTTTTTATTATAGAACCGTGTTTGTATGTATTTATTTATTTTTCTTCCAACAGCGATTTTTTCTATCTTTCTATAGTGTAAGAGCTAATTTAATGTC